>WTSP01009944.1:97489-130674 GCA_025331215.1 Actenoides lindsayi
AAAAACCTATTTTTTCTGCTTTCGCCGTGTTTGTAAAAAAATTAGACCCACCAACCCTTCCTTCATCCCCAATGGCGAGCCGAGAAACCTCTTGGGTGAACATTCCCCCCCCCCCCCCCCCCAAACAGGAGTCAGAATTTAAAACCTAAAGCTGTGATTTCCCTATATTTACAGTAAAGACCTTTCTGGGTTTTTCAGGGAACTCCATCTTACAATTCTCTCCTTTACAGTGAGAAATATAACAATTCCCAGGATTATGAAAACAGAAGGAATTTACAGAGTTATATCATATCCAAATGATAATGGAATCATTTCAGTTCAAAGGAGTAAAGTTTTCCATTTTAGCGTCCTCCTCTATAAGACACCCCACCCTCTTCTACAGACTTGCCAAAATCTCATTCCTTCCATCTGAGCCACTTCAAGAAAAAAAATGTAAGTAACTATTTCCCTCTGTAAAAGCTGACTCGGGAGAAAACAGTATCCTTTTGAACATAGCATGCAGCATGCTATCTTATCAGGAGCTGGACAAAAAATGTCTTGGAGACACTTCCTTTGTTCGGTACAGTTGCAAGGAGCTTTAAGACAGATCAAATACAATCAGTGGCAGACTGGTTTTTTTTTTTAGAGGGTTCTCACTGTCTGCCTTCCATTTGATCCCACAGTACTGTATATACAAGTATTTCTGCGCATCTAACCAATGGACCAAGATATGCAAGACACTGTCCCTTGGAAGAGTAGTGGTGAGGAAATGAAGGACTGCTCATGAATTTCGCTCCACTGTTGCAACCCTATGTGCAATTCAATGCATAATGCAAGGCTCACTGTGCAAATACTCTTAAAACTGTCATTATCTCAAGCATCTTCTTAAGAAACCTATCTGGCTACTTAGCCCCAGGTCTCTTCCATTCAGGAAATCAGAGGTGGCCATTACATGGAAGGATACGCATTTTTGTGGAAGTAATTTCCTTGTCACTTCGTATAACCAAATCTATGGAAACAAATTTTAGATGTAGAGCCTTTCCCTCCCTTTCTCTCTTCTGTAGGCCCCATAGCAGCAACACAGGCAGCGCCTGGCTGTGAACACTTGAGCAGCCTAAGGCATGGTGCCCCCATTCCTGTCATCTCCTCCAAAATGGATATCAAAATAAAGAGTCTGGCTGTGTGCAAAGTCATCTCACTTTTCCACACGATGCCATAACAACCTTTACTGCCTTTCCAAGGAGACACTAGTGGTAGCCAGACAGCTAGGTCACCTTCTACCTTGGATGTCTAAAATATGGTAACCAAATTAGCTCATCTGATATCTGCCACTGTAGAAACGAGTGCCTGAATGAATGTTAAGCTTCCCAAAAGTACAAGGTGGTGCACACCTGCTCTCAGCACTGGCTGGAGCCTTGGGATGCAGGGGATCCAGAAAATTAGGGCATTTTGAGGACTTAGAGGGCAGTAATAAAGTACTTGCAAAGAGTAGCCAAGGCTCTAACACTTACCCAATGTATGGGCATCGTTGAGGCTTGCTTAGTTTCCTATAAACAACTCTGCTACAAAATACCTAGAAGGGCTTTTGGCTTGGGCTTTTTTTTCTGAAAGAAGGAGAACGTGAGAAGAAGTGTAGAGCATGAATACTTGTTGGTGCTTGCTTTCAGAATACTAGCTGAACCAAATTCAGTGAAATTCCTTGTTATGTCACAACAAATGAACCTAGAGACACTGGTAACTCGCACACTGTGTCAGAACACAATCTACACATGGCAAGCATTCAACTAAGCCTCTTATTAACGCGTGTCTTAAACGTATATTGTGCAATTTGTGAATATTTGTTAACCTAAAAATATGTACTATTCTGAAATGGACACTTGAGTATGAAAATTTCCTTGATAGCTAACAAGAGGGTAATGATCCTACACAAGAGATTTGTACCCAGATATGGAAGTGTCTGCCTTGGATTGCCACTCCGTCCCCTGCTGCAGTGTGCAGTCACAACCATTCACACAGGAAAAGTTTCTTGAGCCGTCCCTTACCCACACAAACATAGAAACACTTTATAATGCTAAAATACCAAGCCACAACCTAAGTAAAAAATAGAGGAAAATGAATTAGTCATGGTATTGCCTCGTTAGCTCTTGTGCTTTCACTTCCATGAACCTCAGTAAAACAGACGAAGACCTTAACTTGGCCAGCTTGTCTCTATAATCTTTAATCGACTCCTGCCTGCCCTCTGCTCCTCTGCTGCAGTTTGGCTACTGTCCCCTGGCCAAAACTGGTAACACAGATTCCTTATGGGAGCAACGGTCATCTGCTCTTCTCCTCCCAGCTACTCAAATCTCTTCCTGGCTCCAAAGCCACAACAAATTCAGGCTGCCCTACATGGTCTGTGATTTTATGATTTACATATCATATGGCTGCTCTTCACAGATGGATAACTTTCATTTCATATTCAGCAAAATTCACAGGCTGAAACTTTGCCCTTTTCTTCCATGAAAGGGGAAAGCGGATCTGAGTAAAACAGGAGGACTGGGAAAAGGGAGGGAGAGGAAGGAGAGAGGAGGGGGAAAGAGGGAAGGCTTTACCTTTCTTCATTCACACTGAGGTTGATGTGGGGAAGTATCCAGCCATGTGAAAAAATTGAGTTAATGAATTTTATTCCATTGTTTCAAATCATGTGTGTAATTTAACTAATGCACAAAACAGGGCCCACTATGGAAAATACTCTTAAAACTCATTAGGTCTCGCATCTTCTTCAGAAACATGTCTGGGTCCTAAGCTTCAGGTCTTTTCCTTTAAGGGAAGCCGAGGCAGCTACTACAAGAAAGTGTATGAGAAAGACACTACATTTTGGGAAGCAGGCATTTTCTTGGCCCTAGTCTGATGACTGTGGTTATCTGGTCCTGTCAATTCACTGGGAACCAGAATTGCTTAGAATGGGCATTAAAAAAATACCTTTTCCCTTTTTCAATAAAGTAGGTAACTATCTTATGGTCATCAGCACAGCCTAAAGGCAGAACAGCATGTTTTACAGCCTGGTACTTTCAGTCAGTGGGGTTTGACATTGGGTATCCCTTTGGGATTTGTCCAGCTGAAGATGTGCACGCTTTGACAAGCCCTGTTCTGCCAGCTCACCCCAGCCTTTCCAGCCACCCTGCTCACAGGCCTTTCCCAAGCCTAAAGTGCCCATATAAACATCAAGATGTGTACTGGGTTTACTTCTGCTGGTGTTTGAAGAGGAAAGAAACATCATGGCATGATCTAGCCACAAGACAGAATTCATTTAGTTGTTTCATCTGTTTGTTTATTTTTAATAAAAACTGGTGCCTCTTTTCAGGAAAGCATCTGGAAACATTTGCTTCCAAACAAATTGCTTTTAGACTAAACTTTGGATGACAAGCTTCTGAATGAAGTGAGCTTTTGTAGTAATTTGTAAGAGAGCTGCCCACAGATGGTAAATTATATTGTTCAGCTAAAATTAGAGAAACAGAGACTTAAACAATAAAGTTAGATGCCTTTGGAATTTACCTGATTTTAGTCTGGAAGGACCCTTGTATCTGAAAAAGCTGTTTCAATGTGAGGCTGAGTGTGGGAGTACTGATAAACCCATGCTACCTTCAGAGTCTGGCAGTACCTATACAGTCTTGCTGAGCAGAAAATTCAACCCAACATGGAAATATCACAGGAGCTTGCAGTCAACAAGGGACTGTTAGTGCTAGTGAAATTAAACCAGACAGACAGACACTACAGAGATTAGCAGCAATAGCTAAAACCCCAAGACACAGTTGGACAACAGCCACGAGTCAATCTGATCCACACAGCTATTTCTAAAATGCCATCAACTCAGTATTGGGATATCAGTGTCATCATGATGCTAGAGAGCAATCAATTCAGCCTTTGATAATCAGCAAAGAGAGCCATTCTACAAAATTCACAGACCAAAGTAAAAATCTATAATGTATTAGCAGGAACATAGTTAATAATGTCACTGTGGAGGTTAGTCTAAAGTCCTGTGTATGGTAAGCCTCTGCCTCTTTCTAAAACATGACTGTTTTCTTTCCAAGTAGTTCATCTTTGTGTACCATCTCTGATGAGCGTACTCGCTCGCTCATGTGCTCTCTCTCCTACAATAACTTTCGCTGACTGATTTTGAAAGGACACACTTTTCAGGGACGTGGAGCGCAGCGTTTTGAGGCTGCCCAAGTCTGCCAGCTCAGCACAGCCCTTGGTTCCCCCAGTGTGTTACCTTGGATAGAGGCAGATGGTGGTGGGGCTCTCGGGCAGCCAGTGAGCAGATGACACACTCATGGTGCGCTGCCTGCTCCAGCATGCCACACAGGAGTCAAACTGAGTTCCTTAGAGTCAATTCTCCTGTGGCATTTTGAGGCTCGCTCTAAATCTGGGAAGGAGGTAATCAGGTCCTAGATGGCTGTGATGTGTCTGCAGCCTTAGAAAGCCAATTGATATATTCTTCAGACGTAAGACTTTAATGTAGTCACTCTCAGCAACCTAATAAGCATCCAGCTCTTACTTTAAAATGTTCCAGCATAGAATATCAACAGCATCTAATCTTACTTAAGAAAAAAAAGTTACCAGGCTTTTTAATATTCACAGAAGCATTGAAAGTCTATGTTTGTGCTGGTTAATAGCCCAAACTCCGTGAAACTGCAAGACCTTTAGATATGCAAGAGCAGGGAGGACCCCATTCTGGAGAGACGTGGGAGTTGGTTGCAACAGAGAGATTTTAAATTTGAGTTTCCCGAAAGCCTGGGGACTATCAAGATAAAATGCTACTTTGGAGTCGGTCTTTCCCCTGTCTGAGATGCTGAGTCCAGCACCCTGACCAGACATCGCATGCTGCTCGTTCCCTGTGGCAGACCCTTCACATTGGGCTAGTTTGGAGAAAAATTTGTATATATTTGCTGGGACTTTCCACATGCATTGCTGGCTGGAGTTATAGCAGGAGATACAGTATAATGAAAACTGTCCTATCAGGGAAAAATCTTAAACCACTGAAATGGGGTTGAAAAGAAACATTTCGATTTGCTCAATATCAGCAAGTTGCCTACAGCTGGGCTGTAAAAGTGTCATGGCAAATCGCCTAGTGTGAATATTCTGGTCTCTGGATCAAAAGCAGTAGTGTTCTACATCACCTTCAGAAGCATAATGCATAGTTCAGAGTCTATGGCAATAGAAGGATCTCTCACTTTCAGGTGAGAGCATAAAGCATCCTCAGCCTGTCCTCCATGGGGGAAAGGGTGCCAGAGCCCACTCTGAAATGACTGACAGTGAAGAATGCAGTCTAGGATGCCCTGCTGTGAAAGTGGTTTCTTTTGCACAATAGGCTTATGAAAGATGGCATACTATATAGCTGTTGGGATTACATTCTTGGTCTTCTGCAGCCAGGGGGGGATGTAACCTTCAAGGCCTCCACCGCTCCCTGGTGCAGCAATCCATGTCCTCAGTAACCTCACTGGCCATCACATCCAACAAACATTTGGAAATTCCAGTCTGATTTCTCAAGACCTCCTAAAAAGTGACTGGAGCAATATCCCCAGGTCAGAGATAATCACAAAGGCCTTCCTCCCTGCAGAAAGGATTTTCTAAACTTAGTCACACAGTAGTTCATGTAACTTGGTTACTGGTGGGAGCAACGGGAAAGAAAAGCCAACCTATGTAGTTACTTAACTGGCCCTATCTGCCTGTTGGCCTGTGCAGTGAGATGCTACTCTGTGCTAGCTGAGGAGTGAGCTTGGCTTCCCTGGAGTACATTGAACAGAGATATATCCACACCGTAAAGATTCATTCATCACAGACAAGATGATTTAATTCCTTTAGAGCTTGCTGATGTTTCTGCTTTTTGTCTACCAAAGAACATCACCCTTTCAGGTTGCAGGCAGAAGCTTCCCAGAATCTCAGCAACATTTCCTCCCTCTCACTGGTGAACTTAAACAAAAATATCTTCCCATGTGTCTGGTGCAAGGAGAACTAAGTACTAGGCTACTCATCATTTCAGCTCTGCTCTTACACAGCTGAACACGTGCTGTCATTGCAGATCCAAACACTGCTTCCACACACACTGCTCCCCACATTCAAAAGCCACTCATAGTGGGGCTCAGGACAGGTCCATGGATGCTTGCCAATGCTCAGGTAAAAGTTAAATTAATTGAATAATGTTTCTTTTGGGTGCTTTGAATGGTTTTGATTAGAAGTGCTTAAGCTGAAAGGATCTTCCCTTCAACTTTTGGGCACTGCTACTTCCTCAGCAGAGATTCAGAACATCTTTTCCACATGTACATGCTTATACTGGAGAGTCACATATCTTCCATGTGGCTAAGAGAAGCAGATGTAGCTGGCATTGTCTTAATTCTCCAAGCTGTTAAATACATCAGGCTCCAGACAAACAGAGATTGTTACTTTGCAACATGTGTGTAAAATTAATCAGATGTCATATTAATGAGAAAGAAGTCAAGGCTACATCCAGGTTTGGACTCATGCTGCAAATTATACTTGAACTAATCATGAGGGTCCCAGTGCCATCAATTTTCATTCCTGCTAGGCAAAGGGCTGACAACAAACGTCATTTGTGCTAAGATTTGACAGAGGTCCCAAACGGCTTTGCTGTCCAGCTTGGAGGAGCCAATTTGTACCAAAGGGAAAGTGGGGGAGATGGGGAAGGATGGTTGGTATGTGGAAGTAGATAAGCAGGAAATCTCAACACCGTCAAACCCAGACAACCAAAGTGTCGGAATCTGTGCAAAATGACATTGATCTGAGATTCTGACAGGTGATAAGTGCAGTGTCATTCCCCTCTTCACTCTTTGGGGGTCTTAATCCTGTATTTCCTTGTGCTGTGCTGAACAGCTTTTTGTGTTTTAGGCACTTGCAAATGAAGATCACATTTTGCTATAAGTAATATACATGTAAGGCCCACTAACTTACAGGAAAGCTTTATCTGTGCAGCCAGTTTAGAATTCAGCCCTCATTTTAAGATGCATAAAGAGGTATTTTCTCACCATCCAGCAATGTTTTGCCCAGACAAGAATTCAGGAAATCCTGTTATAGAACACTTCAGGGATGGATGTCAGCTCGGCCTTTAGGAAGCAGATTTAACAGAATTCACATTGGACAGAGGCATTTTAAAGCAAAATTAGCAGCCTGGAATCCCGTGGAGTGACCTGACAGGGCAGCAAGTGTTTGTTTTACAGCCTGAGCTTCCTGCACTGGAAGTTTAAACAAGTTCAAACATTTTCACTGGCCTTGGTACTCACTGTCTGTTACCCTATGTCACTTCTCTACAAGCTGTGCAAAATATTTTCATACACAATTGAAAACTGCACTTTTGCTTATCTGACTTTATTACCCCCCCAATATAAACCTTCTATTTTGCCTTAAAAAAAAAAAAAAAAAAAAAGGAAAAAAGGGGGATCAAGATTTATTTAAAATCAGATATTTGTGGTTTTTTTTGGTCAGAATAAATTAATCATCAAACAGAAACAAAAAACTATTAAGTGAGCTTCTCCTGAACTTGCTTTTACCATAGGATGGTAGGGAATTGCCAAAACTACACAGGTAAGGAAATGCACAGAGGTTTCAGAAGATGGCTCAAAGCAGAGGCACAAAGAAGAGAACAGGGACACAGCACCCAACAACTCTCCCAGGAAGGGCTTAGTAATGAAGGTGAAAGGATTAAAGAGAAAAGGACCAAGTGTCTTGAGGCTTCTTTTTCACCCTCACCTCTCTCCCAGACTTCCTCAGGGAGAGCTTTCTGAAAGTTTGAACACACTCAGACCTAAGGGGACAGGATTAGGAATCTGATCTGTCATCTTATTTCAGGGACTATCTATGATCTATGGAGCTGACATGAGTGGTCCCACACATTACATCCTACAGTAATGTTATTGCAGCTGTGAAGAAATCCCAATGTCTGTATTTCTGGATGATTACAGATGGATATCATGTCCTGGATATAACCTTTAGGCATGGTATGTGGTTAACTGTAAATCTAGCACGACACTAAGGAACTAAATTTCACATCAGGAAGTGTTGGTTTTAACTGCTCAACACTCGTTGATACTGATAGGAATGTGGCATTCAAAGCAGAATATAAAGCTCTGAAACTATACCAGTCCTCAAGTCCTCACTGTCAAAATCATCCCCCTAGGTTCAATTCAGTATTGGCATGGATGACCAAAGCCATTTGGGCATGTACACTTAACTGCAATTTAATCTGAGCGATGACTGCAGTCTAACCCATAGGCTTTCCATTAAAATATATTCAAAAGACAACTCATCTCTTCCTCCAATATGTCTAGCAGCAAAACCAGACATGGCAGTTAAAAAAAATATGCATTTATCTCACTAAAATATTCCTGAATACAGTTATAACCTAGTTTCCTAGATTATGCAATTACCTGGAAGAAAATGGTCTTTATTTTTAGCATTATCTTTGAACCTTCTCTAGACAGCACATCTATCACAAAAGCTCTTCCGAATGAGGCAGTGAGACTGCTGGCATACTTCTGATGAATAGTTAATGGCATACCAAGAACTAGAAGTCATAGGGCTTTTTACCCCTGTTAGCTCACGGATTGATTTTCTTCTCCTGATTTGACATTCTTCCATTAATAAGCATTACCAACTTTGAGCCACTGGGAAAAGTGGAGGGAAAAAAATAAGTAAAATAAATAAATAAATCAGCATCCCTTAATGACTGTTTTGTTGAAATTGATAACCTCTTGGAATTCAATTAGGCAAGTTGCAGACGTATAATGGATAACCAGGGAAACTGAGGAGACTTTCCCCCCCCACCCAAGTGTTCATATACACACACAAAACCACACACACAGACAACAGCAAGCTCATTGCTTGTCTCTGCTGCCTTTCTCAGAAATGTAATTAAACTTTTCCCTCATTTGTCCATGAGAAAGATTACCTTCTCAGGCACAAAAGCAGAGAAGAAAAGAACAGCTGTACTCTTATCTCTTTTAAATGCCTATCATGAGAGAAGCTTAAAAAATACTATCTAGAAAGGTTGTTTTTTTCCACCATATTTCTGGCACCATCACCCTGGTGCGTCATTTCCACTCATCTGCTAAAACAGAAACACAATGTGTTAGCACATTTCACGAGTCCAAAATGAAGGGGTGCACCAGGCAACCAAGACGCAGGACAACCACCACATCTAACCTGTGTTCTCCTTTTCTCCCAGAAGAGGACAAATGATTTCCTGGACTTGGAAGTCTAACCCCATCATTATTAACGATGAGGAGCTGCTCCCTATTGTGTCTAGCATGACTGAATTATGATAATAGTTCCCAATCCCTCTCCCCCCCTTTTTTTCCCCCTACAGTTAAAGACTCTACCTATCAGCAAATTCAGGGGCTCATTGTTATTCCAAGTGAAGTTGGGCACATAAGATAGCATTAAATCTGGCTAACATTTGCTTAGCTCTTTCTCAGCTGTACAAGTACAACAAAAGAAGTAGCTGTGTTATTTCAGTCTGTTTTTATCATTTTTTCAAGGCCAGCTTGAATTAAAAAACAAACTGGGAGCCTATATGCTAAGCCTTGCAAATTTAAAGCCTTTTGGACAGCTACAACAGTAGGCCAAATTCAGAGGTTATATGTCCAACAGTTTAAGGTTTTAATCAGAAATCAGTGCAAGAGTCTGAAGCTAAAAATCCCAGCTCTGCTTAAATCAAAATCAAAGGCTCCCAATAACTGCAGCCCAAGATCATGTAAACCAGTGAGCAGGAAGGAGGAGCTCTGCTGAAATTCAAGCCGGAAGGAGTCTAATTTAAACACCCTTGTATGATTCTTCATTGTGAAAGACTGCTTAAGAAGTGGCAAGCAACCTCGAATGAAGCTAGGACTCTAGAGAGAGCAAAGGTCTACAGAATTTTATAGATAATGATACTCTTTCTGTAAAACCTTTAAGCCATTTCTGGAGCACATTGGCAATTGCACCCTCTTACAATAACCTACAGATGGATTGAAAATTAAGGAAATTATGGAATTCTCTATTATATGCTGTAATTCTTCCACAACGCTGTTGCTGTTATCTATGTCTTTGGATTAGGCTGCGTGACTCACAAACACTAGAAGTGACTCATGTCTTCCACTGAGATCACCATTAGGACAGGTAAGCCCTAAAGAAAGGTGCTGCTGGCAGGTATGCAGAGACAGTGATTCACACATGCAGCCAGGAGACAGATGTCTCCCTAGGTGAATGCTTCTGATCATTTTGGACATGTCAAAACAAAATAATTGCAGTGACTGCAGTGCAGAGACCAGCTAGGCAAGGCTCAAATATGGTTGAGGAGGGCAGGGATGGCTTTGTCATTTTTCGTCTTGTACAACAGCACCCAACATCACTTTTGCTGTTTTAATACCTTCACAGAATCAGTGGCCACTAATGATCCTGCTCTAGTTGTCAAATTTTTTACTAGAGAAAAATGGTTGAGATTACCTCCTGAGGACAGTAGTAGTGACAACAGAGAGAAGGAGCTTTTTCTACTACCATGCTGCTTGCCTAGGCATCATACTGGAAACTGAGGCTAGCACACAGTAAGAAAGATGTCCTGCTTCCCCCTTCTCCCAGTAGCTAATGCAGGAGGAGCAAAATCATGACATGAATGATAATGAGTCCCAATGAGTTAAAATACGGACTTTGGGGAAAGTGGTACAGTGTAGGTGACCTATAACCTGAGATGCCTTTTGTCTTGACCAGAAAAAAAACCTGCCATCTATGCTAGATGGCAAAACCCCCCGTGTAAAACTATGTTGGTTGCTGAAACAAGTATGAGAAGTTAGGTACTTTCCTGTGGTATTATATTAAATGGGTACTGCCAGCACCTGCCTTGGATTCCCAAAGAGCAGTAATATGAATGAGTTGCACCAGTGGTGCACCACATACAGATTTTGCATGGAAAACCATTTCGTTTCTTTCTCTATCAGTGGCTCATGGGCAGTAAAATACAGGTAAAATATGCTAAAAACACAGTGAAAATATGCTCGCACAGCAACTGAGAAAGGGATTCGGGGAGAAAGAGCAAGGCACATGGAAAACATACCTTCTGCATGAAGTAACTGTTCTTCCTGCTTAAAAAAGTCTTCGGGGTTCAATGAGGAATTTCAATAGAAATCCCAAATGTTAGATTTCCCTTGAGCATGTTCATTAAGCATGTACAGGCAGATTTTCAAAAATACTCATTTCTCAACAACTCCTATTAAGAATAATGAGACTTGCTGTATGTTAAACAAATTAAAGATGTAGCAGGTACTGGATAGGGAAACAAAGCCTTCACAAACAGCAGTGCCAGCGAGCTCAGCCCTGCCACTTCTCTGCCTATTCTCTTATGTCGGTGCTACTGGAAATATTTGTTAGATGAGGCAGACATTGTGAGCTGGTTTCTCATCACAGTCACGCAGCACCTAATCCTGAGAAACTGCGGAAAATCATGTCATCATTTGGCATCATCATATTTACATTGATCTGACACGTACATAGCAAAAATGGGAACCTGGCCCTGAAACTCCACATGCCATGTGGAAAGAAAGTCACTCGTTCAGCAGCAACAGCATGTGCAGAAAGTGCCAAGAATCACAATATATTAATAATATTTTCTTTGTGGTGTTAAGAAGCTTAGAACTACATCCAAAACAGCAAAGAAGTGTCTTGGAAAAAATGTCTTGCACTTTCACTGCCATCGTGTGTCATACTGCCAGCATGATTGATCCTACAGAACATGAGCCAAAATAAACAGAGTGGGTGATTTCCTTTGCAGTGAGGACAATATATTTGCTATTAGAAGCAAGCAATGAAGATGGAAAGAAATGATAAAAAAAAAAAAAGATTATGAAATACGTGCATTTCTTGCAAAGACTTGAAAATAGAATGAAATAATTAGTCTCTATGATTAAGATTATCTCAACAAACGGTAAGGTAATCTCCTGACAGGAACTGCTATTCCTAACTGACGGAGCTAAATCAATAGATGCCTCATTTAAGTGAAGACAGTGCCCACCAAAAATCTCACATTGTCTTAATTAACCCTTGTATAAGGGGTGAAGAGGAGGAGAAGATGAAAAAAGAAGAACAATTATAAATAATTAATTAAATTGACACAACTGTGCTGTCAAACTCCCCGAGGTCATGGATTTTAACAATCATGCCTGTTGTGCCTCTTACTGCCTCTTGTGCCTGAGTTTAGAAGAACTCCATTTATCCCATTCAATGCACAGGCAGGGGTACTGCTGAAGGCCTTTAATAGGCAATGTCTTTCTCAAAGTGTTACTCAGTGCATCCTCCAAAGAGTAGTTCGGCTGAAGCCAAGTTTAAACAGCATGATAAACCCCAGAAACAGGAAAAGGAGGACGAAAGTAAACAATAGGAATACACGATTAAAGGTAACAACTAAGAAGATTTCAGATCAAGTTACAGATGTAAATAAAGAACAGAGGAGCCAACAGTGACAGTGAATGGCAGCAACAAGGTCTTCTCTGTGATCCTAGCCAATGTGTTATATCTCCCTACCCTTGGGGAGGTGGGAACACAACCATCTCTTCACAAGTTGGCTTGAAGATAAGAATATTGCAAATGGGAAGGCGCTTAGGTACAAGAGCGATGGAGGCCATATTAACTTGCAACACAGGTAGAGCTAAAAAAAAAAAAATAAATCTCACAGAAAGGTCAATTGTGGTAACCTAGAAAAAAAACCCCAAACTGTAAAATACATGTGGTTGCAGATGGTAAGGGTCCTTCTCTGTAGCTACCACTTTCTCTACAATTTATGGCCGATATTTCCATCAGCTAATGCTTGCACTTTTACATTACAGATAGAGAATAATGTTAGAGAGCAAGTTAGAGCAGCAGCATTACCAGTTACCATCCATTCTTAGATAGGCTCTACAGCTAACATAAACTGTGTTAGTATAGACCTGCTTCAAAAGACCATGATACTTGTAGTAGACACCCTTTTGCCCCTGGCATTACAGGGTCTGGTGGTTACCTGTCTGGTGGTTTAAGCTCCTGGATCCCACCTCGCAGTGGTAAACTGGTAGTGATTTAAGAAAAGCACCGAATAAGTCTCATTGACTGAGCAATTGAATGTGCAGCTTAGTGCTCTATCTATACCCCAATGCACAACCTTCCTCTACAATTTTCCTGGAATCATGTAGGCTTACAAAGGCTGGTATATATGCCATATGTATGTCATGGTGCATACATACACAGAAGAATCCATTTATAGGATTTGAATTTAACCTGCAGACCCAATCAGCTGGGAGAGGGTCTTCGGTTTTGCCATTTTCCTTTTATTTACTGCTTGTTTGTGAGGCACATCCAAGGTCATATACTGGTTTCAGCTTTCCACTATTAATTCATATGTTTTATCTCAGTCCTCCTCCCTGTTGCATATTAAATGAAGGACAAACATGTTAATAGCATCAAGAGATACTGAGCAGATATTTAAGATGATTAACGGGCATGCTCACCTGGCCCCTCGCATTAACCTATATCATTGTGTTCCATAATGTTCCGTTATATAACATGCTATAAAATAAGGTTACCAGGCCAGAAACTAAATTACTAAGTATTTAGATCAGATACACAACTGTAATTCATATCAGGTCAAAATTTAACACAGTAAGCTGAAGCAGAGGGAAGGAAAAAGGAAAGGCAAACAATTCAGAAGGGGCATTAATTACCTCTTGCAGTTCAAGTAGGGGAGACACATAGGAAGGGAATTAGGTTACATTCAGAAAGAGTTTGGATTACAACCTTTTAATAAAAGACTATATGCCACTATGCAGAAAAATCAGGAAAATAAAAGCTCCCTAATGAAGCTTCAGTGATATTCTGGTTTGACTTGGGTGGCGAATGGGGGAGAAATTGCTCATGGGAAGTTTTGGCATTTGTCACAAAAATGTATTTAAACTCGATGAGTTTCAGCTGCAAAGCATGAACCTGGAGTTCCCCAAAGCTCACAGATGTTTGACTCCAAGGTTTGGTTCAATCTCATCTGTATGTAAAGAGTTGAATTAACCCATTAAGATTCACTCTAGCTGTTATTTTAAGCCTGCTTTGAAAAGTAAAAGAGAAAATAAAAAATATTCTTAGAAAAGGAATTTGAGTAGGTACAATTTGAGACAAATAGTTGATTGCTAAATCTAATTGAGATGCATCCAGTGAGGTCTAAGTAGTAACAAAAAAATCCGCCCCCCCCCCCATCACTTTTGGTTAAATAACTTGGTTTGGGGTCACTGATTATTTTATTTTGCAAATTAAGCTTTCCACAGTTGCTTTGCAGAGTGAGTTTCTGTGGCATTTGACTCTCTTTCCACACTATACTCAGGTCTTTGTTCCCTGTATCCAGTCCTCTTGAGTACATTCAGCCCACTATCTGATTCTTCTTATTTGTACTTGTCATTGATGCAAAGCAGGAGCAAAAAGCAAAGTACCACAAACATGTTTGATATACCGAAGAATGGAAGATTATACCTGGAAATAGTTGGAGGGGAATGAGAAGAGGGTGGAGCAGGAAATAACCCAGCAGTATTTTTTTTTCACCATGCACTCAACCAAGCAGTTGTCAGAGGGACTCATGAGCCCACGTGGTTGCAAGCAGCTGATGAAGCCATTCAAAATCTCAGGTCCATCCCAGCTGCTACAGAGGTGAGTTGAACTGCTCACTGCTGCCCTTAGCAAAAACACTGTACTCACAGACAAGAAAATATTTTGAATAAAGCAACTCCTGCTTCTTCAGTGTTATGGAATTAAAATCTCTCTTCAGGTAACCATGTAAACAGCCTATGGTTTTTTTCCTTCAAGTGAAGGAGCACGTGTCCATTTATACTCTGAGCTGTTTTGAGTCACAAAGGCCTAGAGCCAAGGATTTCTTCTCCATTAGCCATATCCTAGATGCAGGTTAAAGCCCTGCTCCAGACATGAGGCACACACATGCCTTTCACATCCTACCATGGAATGAGTAGAAACCTTTTCTTTAGCTGGCATCAGTCAATAACCAGCTGCAGTTTGCCATTCCTTTCTCACCTGGCAGGTTTTTTCTTTCATTTTGACCCGGTTCTGACCCTAGAGCTTCTCAGGGCTGTCATATGTAGCAAAGTGTGTGGCATAATCCTCCTTCTGCTACCTACACGCTGTGAAAGCCCCATGATGGCATTTCACTTCTGAACCTGGTGCCACATGTTCCTATGAATATCACATCATGCTTTTGAACACCTGTGGTCCATCTGCTGGTGGCCATTTACTCTACAGATTTCTAAACCCAGAAAACATCACCTAAACAACTCACTACTTAAGAGTTATTGAGAAAACAGCATGGCTTTCGTGACCAGAGCTGCCCAAGATCAAGAGAGATAAGAGGATCATTGGATAAATGAAGTTAGAAGGAGTACAACAGTCTATCACTCAGTTTTCAGTGGTTCAATCTCATCTCAGTTTGAGAATACTCCATCTCTTACCAGGAACTGGCAAAAAGTATTCAAGCAGCACAGCAGTGCATATATACCAACTCCTGATAGTATATACTTTCTCTTGCAGTCAGGCTCTGGTAAATTTTGTAAGGATCTTGTGAATTGTATTTCACTTTCTCCTATGTGACAACAAGGGAAGGTCTGGATCCCAGGAGTGTGAACCATACTAAGAAGTCAGTGAAATAGAAACGAAGTCCTGGACATTGATAGAACCCTGCCTGTATGCTGGAAGCCAAACAGGCACTTACCTCATTACCAAAGAGGATAGGGCTGGAACTGTCAGCCCACACTTCACTGACACCACCAGTCTCGGAGTAGTAGCTTTGACTCGTCACAAACAAGGCTTGGAGAAACAGGAGATGGTGAGATCTGAGGCTCCCATTTCTACCTGTTCAAGGCTACAGTTGGCCAATAACCTCACCAAAGTGTGCATGGAAGATTTTTCTGCATAGCACTGCTCTATTTGGGGGCTATTTGCTATCTTCTCATCCTCAATGTCAGCATAAGTTATTTTTCCTAGCAAGGGACATTATCTTGCCTCGACACATAACTTTTTCAGTTTCTTCATCCAATACTAGGCAGTCAGAGGTATTTAGGAACACTGCTCAAGTAGTAGAACCACATCCAGCTCAATTTTTTTATGAAGGTCTTTATAACTCACTTCTTGTTAATAATGTGTGTGGCATACTGCCTTAAGTACTCTGGAGAACGTGTAGACATGTGGATCATCTAGAGAAGGCAAAGATGGCTAGTTACCAGTAATTTGAATACTTTGATGCATGCTATTTACGTGTTTGTTTACTTTCTGCCTCCCTCACCTTACTCTTGAATATTTCTGCCTGGATTGCATATTCAGAAGAGCTGAAGACAAGGACTTTCTCTCCTGGCCCACATGTGTATGTACAAGGAGACAGAGCCTCAATCCACAGCCACCACTGCTAAGGAATAAGAACAGGTAAAGTGCTATGTCCTCTTGACTCAGTCACACACACACACAAGCCCAAAACTGACACAGACCACACATCTTAAAGAAGTATGGTTATAGAAAAGTGGCATCACTTGGGCCTGAGAACATTTGGTGCACTTTTTTTGTTATTTACCACATGTAAGGTCACTTAAATACCAGGAAATTTTTACATTTTGACTGAAAACAGAACCCCACTTTTTGATTACTGTGTAAGTAGTGAAATTACAGGGAAAAAAAAAGTCCCCTATATGTCTCTTTTAGCATAACAGAGCATTGGTTTGTGATTTGCCAACTTTCAACTTCCAATTCTCCTATTGACGTGGATGACACCCTGGGAAGCACAGTTAGGAATACGCTCCTGTGGAATCACCTCGGGATATAGCAGCCTGCCGAAAAGCACCTTGATTTTCTGAAATAATCAGAACAAAGTGGCATTTCGAACAAGAACAACGTGGTGAGACAGGCCCTTATGATTACTTTTTCTCAGGTATCATCTAGCCATGCTTTCCTCCTTTCCAAATGTCCTTGGCAAGATAGCAGAGTTAATCCAGGCCTGCAGCAAAACCTGAGAGCCTCAGTCATTTTCCCAGAGGAACAACACCATAATCTGGCTGAGGCACATAAACGTTTGGGTATTTTTAGGGTCTCTGCATTCCAAGATAAATAAACAGCAAACTCTTACACACACCTGCTGCACTCAAGTGCTGGCAAATTATCAGGCTTCTCTTTCTGCAGGGAGATTTGGATAAACACAAGTCTTCCTTGAACTCTAGCTCTTCTGCGGAGGGAGGGTAAAGACCTCTTCAACCTGCCCTACCCAGTCACCAGCCTAGGAGCTGTGACCTTCAGCTCCATCCTGGAAGCCTGCATAGATAGGTTTTGCTGCCTGGCTAAGATTTAGTCAGCATCTTATTTATACTATTGATGAGTAAATGGATTTTGTTTATATAAAAGCAAACTCCCTTGCTACAAGTAGTAACAATACACACCTGTTGGAAAATACAGGCACACATTTCCTCAGGAGGAGTGTAAAATAGCTTGCTGTTGACACCTCCTTATAATGTTGGTTATTTCATTGTAAATACCACACCCTATAATATTTACAACACATTTTTCCAGTTGCTGACCCTCAAGTTCTTGTAGGAAGAAAGCAATCGCTACTCAGAGGGTAACTCCAGCTAAAGCCACGTAAACAAATGGAGTCTTCATTACAATGCCTACTTCTGGAGCCTTACCTCACATTAAAAAAATGAAATAAATTCCTTCATTAGGATGTAAGTTAGAAGGAAACATTTTGTTTCTTTTCTGGGCAACTTAAAGTTCCTTTCTGAAATCCTCTATTTTAAAGCAAATGGTTCAACACTTTAGTTCTGAAAATACTGAAACCACATTTTGACATTTGAGATTTTAATTTTCTGTCCTCTTTAAGTAACAAGCCCCTATCTAATGAATAGTGAGAATCCTGTCCAAAACAGTAAATTTGTTTCAAAGTACATTTCACTGGGGAATAGTTGCCTCTGTGTAAGCTTGCTCACTGCAGGCTTTTCTGCAATAGCAGCCTCCCAGTAGACCATACTGATTGATTCTTCCCAGTTCATAAAGCTCCCACAGCAAAATCTCAACACTGATTCAGGAGCTTTGTAGTCTTTTTGTTCTAGAAGATTGTTTCAGTTCTTTGGTGATCATGTGGTTCCTTTTGCTGCATTCAGCAGTGTGTTGGCATTTTCTTCCACTCAATTTTCTAGACCAGACATAACAAAAAAAACTGACTGCTGCATAGTATGTGATATTCTCTCTATCCTTCAGACAAGTCTCCTTGCTAGAGAAGTTAAATCGTGTTTTCTGCCCTTCCATCAAGTATATTCAACTCTTGTAAACTACAGCTTTTATTTCTTTTCACCCTCATGAGCTTGTACACAAAGTTGAAGAGGGACCTACACTTCAGGGTATCCAACCAAGAGGGGCCAACCTTTTGATCTGAAGTTAACTCCTTGCTGGTAAAATCAAACACACACAATGACATGAGCATTGATCATCCTTGAAAGCTAATTACACCAAAAAATGCCAGTTTCTGTAAAGGACAAGAACGGTTGTGAAGAACCATCACCAAGCTACTGCAGACACTTTACCATGCTTTATTATGAAGAAATAGATGTACCACAAAATCATCTGCATGCTTTGCTGGCAACTTGCCTGGCAGAATAGGTAACATACATGAGTTATGAATTAGAGACTGGCACTGTCATCTACTTTGCTTTACAGCACAGCCAAAGTAAATTTTGTGCTGTTGACCCTTGCAGCCAAAAGAAATGTACTGCTGAGCCAAAGTTGGTTGGTGACTCCAGTTTGCTTAGCTTTGCCAGGGTTAAGGATGCTTGAAGTGTTGCAAAGGCGTTGCCCTCAAGTCTCCAGGGCAGATGCCTTTTGCAGAGACATGTTTGGGTGACAGTACACTGAACGTTAAAGTAAACAACACAAAATAACTATAAAAGAGACATCTGGAAGGGGAACAGATCTGGGCCCTTTAGACCCTTTTCTTCTTACCCTTCCAGTGTCTGTGGTGCTTCCTTTCTCCAGTGAGGCAAAGCTGGTTCTAGTAAAGTTAAAATTATAGATAGCACAATGTTTGATAATGTTCTCAGTGAGCTTTTGGCTTTCCTTAGAGACCACCTTTTTACATTAAAGAAAAGATGCTACCTGATAGAACCTGATGCTCACCTAACAGTCTTCTGATTTCAAATTTGCAAGAGAGCTCATGTCCACACAGCACTGGGTCTTACTTCTTGGGAATATACGCCCCATCTCAGTCCATGCAGCTTTCATGAATCATATTACATTGCTTTCATGTGCCTCTTGTCTGAAGGCAGATGGGCATGAGCCCCAAACCAAACTCAATTTTCAAGCAAGCCATTTAAATTCACGAGAAGCAGCTTGCTTAATTGTTCTGCCTCATGCATATTCCAACCAATTCTGGAGAGCATCAGAAAGCTGGAGCCACCTGTGTTTTTAGGTAGCCAAACAATAAAGACTGTCTAGTACTTTCCAGTGTTGAATAGAATGCCAAAAAGAGAATCAAAGACAAAGTAGATCCTATGATGCTGTGTCCTTCTGTGGTCTAGTTAAATTCCTCACTTCCACTCCAGCTCAGTAGCTACCCTATCCATTTAGGTTATAACGCTCTGCCAGTCTGATGCTGCAATCACAGATAGAGCATTCTTCCTCCTGCTCCCCGGCAACTTCACAATAGCAATTCCCCTTCAGCTGTGAGTGTGGTGAGTATAAGAAAATTACTTGGCACTACAGGTTCTTTAGGGTGGGTGATTAGAAATGCAAGTGGTGCTATTGGGATGCCCTGAGAATCACTGCCTTAGCTTCTTTGAAAAGGCAGCACTTTCTTTAGGTTGCAATTACAGGGTAGTCAAAACACATAATGGGCAACAGTACTGCATGCAGCTGTAACTCATTTAGAGAGCTCATCCTTTCCCTGGAGCTAACGCTGTGGAGAAGCCGTTCCATCGCTCGTTTGGATTGGTTTATTTTTATTCTATTTTGATAAAGTTTATTGCCACAGAGGTAAATTATCATCCGAGTTATTTCACATGCCTCGTTTATACTTCACATGTTGAACCATGTCTTTGTTAGTGCTCCAGCATGCAGAAGCTTAGCTACAGCTCCAAGTGTTACATTAGTTGTCCCTCTGAGTTCTCTGGATAAAAAACAGCTCATGTCTTGTCTTATGCACGTACAATTATCTTGCATGACAGTGTTGTTGAAATTACATAAATAAGGGCAATGTGTGTTGCTCTGCCTCCCTCTTTTCTTTGCTTGGTGCTTTATCTTGAAGGGGTACAGTTATTCCTTTATAGGGTCCTGGGTAGAGACCAAAATGTGTCACCATTCCATCGGGTCCTCCCGACAATAGAAATCAAAATCCCTAGACCTAACAAGCCCAGCAGAGAAGCAGATCTCTCAAATATCTGTTTTTTTGTGAGAAAGCACAGGGTACAGTGGGGCAGATTTGGCTTTGAACAGGTCAGTTAGGAACAATGGAATCATATCTAGAGGCTCTTCCCTCTTCCTATCATGCCTACCCTTTCTCTGATGCTCAGCTATCTTCTTGGCTCTGGCAATGCAGATGGGAGTGCCAGGACACCGCTCCCAGAGTGCCATTATTCTTGGCCTCCCTACCATCAATGGCACGGCCAGATTTTCTACTGGTTCTGAACACAAAAAGTGAACGTCCAGCCAAAGGACTTTTAGCCCTATGAAAGAAGAAACATTACAAACTTCCTCATAAGGTTTACATACTATTGGTGAATATTCACACCAGGTTGCAGCTGGTTATAGGCTGAAGCCAGTGACCACGCGTGCAGGTGCAAGAGTTCCTGGAGCCTGTGCAGTGAAGTACATGCAATTTCCTTTCGCAGCCAGCAAAACTCCCCTGAATAACTGTATTCACATTCACATTATTGCTACCACTACTACTGAGTTATTACAGTCACTGATTTTAATAGTCACCTGCAAGGAAAGACAAGCTGTTAAGACAAGGAGCTCAGTATGAAGTACCTTACAGCAATCCTTTGAAAGCTGTTACTGGACATGACAGAGTCTGGTTTAATGTCCTGCTGAACTGGTTTCAAGGAGCAGGACAAAATTCCAAGATAGCAGAAAACCAAAGGACTCTATTGCTTCATTGAGGACATGAAGCTCTTGACCAAGCATGGAGACTGCGTTCAGGCTTTGTATATGCTAACACAGACAGAAGCCCTTGCCCCTGTTTCTCTTCACCAGAAATGCTGCATCAAGACAACAACAGTAAGAAGTCTGACAGATGAAGGCAGTGTAAAACGCAAGAGCAGGTGATGGAGAGTGAACTTGATAGAGGGGTTACTCTGCATCATGGGATCCTTGCTTAAAGGAGCTGGACTCAGTTTGTTAGTCCTCTCTTCAGTCCCTTCTGATCTTAGACTAGTGAGACATTCCGCCTCCCCTTTGAACAAGGTGGCAGGCAGCGCTTCCCTGCCTCACTGCATCTTCGTGAGAATGTGATCAGGCACAACCCTACATGAGGCCACATGGCCAGTTTGTGAGGAAGAGCCACCAGTAGAGCAGTGGACCCGAGTGCCACACAACATCACCAAGCTGCAGCTCCAATACTTCCTTCCACTACTCTCCAAGGTGCCTCTTAAACTGAAGATACAAATATCCCCTCTCTTGCAGGTCAGATGTACTGATCTCTTTAGGAGCTTACAAAGGATTGAGCCAGCAGATCTTTAAAACTAGAATATAAAACTCTGTTATCTGTCACCCACTAAAAATCAATAAATTAAGTTTTAAGACACACTTTTTACCTACCTAGAAAACCCAGATAATTTACTGTCAATCCAAATATATCTTATGGTAAACCAATGTCTTTTAAAAACTGATGTCTCTTTACATTTTCCAGTGGAACTTGGTATACTAGTGGGACAATAATTCTGGAAACAGTCAGATACAAGGTAATGACAAAAGGCCACTGTGACACATGAGATTTAAGCAAGTACCAATAGTTGTGCCTCACTCCTAGTTTACACATGTACTTGCTAAGATCAACAGCAAAAGTCTCAGCACGGGTATCGACAGTGCAGGTCTGACAATCATTTGCTGGTTAGTTGTGAAACAGTTCCCTGAGGGCCACACCTGCAGAAAGCCCAGATTTCTATGAAGTCCTTGCTCTTCATCCAGAATGTGGCACAACACGAGTGGTAAGAAGCACACAGCCTTACAGAATTGCCAGATATCACTGGTGGAGAACAAGTGTTGCAGTTGTCAAGCAACGACAGCAACTAGTCAGGTAGAAGCAATGGAGTATGTTTCTTTAGGCAACATTTTTAATGCAAATTAAAATGGATACATGTTACTTAGATCTGAAATTAAAAAGCAACATAGAAATGGAATCTATCATTATATTAGTATACTTCAGAGAATATATTTCCATTCATAGAAAAGTCCTCAGAATGCATGAAGATCATGTAACACTCTCAAGAGTAAGACCCTGCCTTCTCATAAACTGGTTGAAATACTTGGGGATGCAGAAAAGGAATAACTTCACCCAGAAATCCACCTTTCTGCAACTGCCTATGTATTAGGCTGCAGTTAAAGAAGCGGGCATTGGATATATGGAGCAGTTCATTCTAGCGAGGCAGAAAGAATTAACTCACACTAAGAGTGTGGTCACACATCAGTCACCCTCAGAAATATGTGATGGTCAACCCCCTCAGCAAGGTCTTATGTACAGTGAGGAAGATATCAGGAATGCAAGTAAGTATTGCAAGTCATACCATGCAGCCATTATTATGGCTGAGAAAATATTGAAAACAAGCCTTTGCAGAGACATCTCTTTTTTTTTTTTATAAATATTTTTTTTTCAACCATAGTTGGTCAATGGCTGAACCACTTTGCCTGCATGTTATCTGGGCCTTCAAACTAAGTGTTGTGGTCCTTAGCAATACGACTGGGTGGGAAATCAATTCACTAAAGGGGAGAATCTCATCTCTAGTGTCTAAGAAATATCCAAATTTCACTGCTGGGGACGTCAGCACTGCAGGACATGTGCACAGACAGCACAGATAGGACACTATCGAGTACCTTAGCTGAGCAACCATGGCCAGATCTCAGAAAAGAAACAACAAGGCAATTTTCAGCTGAGAGGCTGATTTATTGAGGGTACAAAAGCCATATGCCCTCTGTTTCACAAGCACAGCTCTCCACTGCCCTTCTTCAGTGACTCCTAGAGCACATCTGCAGCTTATAGATCCTTAGCCCAACAGCAGGGCACAGGGGAGGCAGAGAGCTGGCTCTCCCCTCACAGATTGGGCCAAGAGTTGCCAATACAGAAACTCCTAAATGGCTCAGACTATTCACAGACCTTAAAGATTGCTTTTACATACAAAGGTATAGGTTGGAAACTATTTACCCATCTTTAATTATGAATCGGTTTTGTGTTGCTGTATTTTCTCCAGAGCATTCACCTTTGGGGCAAGACTGTCATACAGGTGTTTTGGCTTTCAATCCACACATTGGATAAGAGATGGTATATGAAAGCAGGCTTCCTTTGTGATAATACCACCTTTGTACCCCTTCCCCAGAGCAGCTAAGCTCATGGCAAGGGCTAATGTACTTGCAGGCTGAGCATCAGCATGTTGCAATGAAAGAGAAAGCGTCAGTTTAGTTTCCTCATTTCATGAACACAGAAGATCTCGTCTACACACCAAAGGAAGACGAGAAGAATTTTCTCCCAGCCTGCACCAGACAGGATTTGTTATCTCCTGACAAATATCGGGGCCCAAGCAAGTCAACCTCAGCTAATTTCCAGAGCCGCAGGTGCGGCAGCAGCCAGTCAATACAACTAAAACAAGGCAGTAGAAAACTGTAAAATACATACAATTAATGTCATTAAGCTCTACCAAATAACAACATATTGTTTAAGTAACTTCTAAGACCTTGACTGCTACCTCCCACGAAACATTAAACAAACCTTTTATTAAAGAAGAAAAAAATCTTTTTGTCTAAATTGCTTTTTTTTTTTTCCCCAAGATGCTTCAGTTCATTGTGTTTGACCTTCTCTAGCTACTCAACAAATCCTTGTATTTTAACTTTCATAGTCTGACCTTTCTTATTGTCAGTTGCTTGCTTGTTAACTCTGACTGTACCACCCAAAGGACTCTTGGGAATAAATAAATAAATATCAAATTCAACTCTGAAGGATTTACAGAGAAGAGATGCTCTGGTTTACATTGTATGAATCAAAGGGTGCAACGCATTAGTTCCCTCACCTCTCCTCAGTTTTTCTGCGCCAAAATCCAAAGGAAGAAACCATCTATCACTGGCTAAATCTGTCATATTCTTTCTTCATGTCAAAGGAGTTCTTGCATGAAATAAACTTGACATGTCCTGTCATGAAATAATCTGTTATTTATCCTGTGCGAGAGGACAGGAAAGATGAGAAAGGCTGCTATTGATCATTGGGCTTCATGGGGACAGCAGGATCTCCTGCCTGGGCCAGAAACTTGGAGCTTGCTTATTTAGTTTTTACCTATCTATTTACTTATTTATGTAGGTAGATTATTTATGTATCTATTTATGTAGGATGCATTCCTATTATCCTACCTAATCTGTGACTGTACAGAAATCCTACATCGGTACCCTAATAAAAAAATGAATAAAGTATTTGAGGAGCAGAAACTGAGTGTGAATGGATCTAAGACGACACAGATCAAGGGACATTCCTTAGATCCTTTCTAACACTTCTGAGCACGATTACTTTCACATCCCTCTGGAGTTTAAGTGCTGTCTGCACTGTACACAATGCAAGTCTACAGCCTGGAGGGTAATTCAGATTTATGCAGTCTGCTAAAATCTTGCAGTGGGTGTCAACCCTACGTTTAAACTACATAAGAGGTAAGAACATCTGAGTGTTAAAGTAAGGGCTGAAACTATCATGCTTGTTTACCTAATGCCTGTCCTTGTCTGTGGCATGAAACATGTTGTTGGTGGCTTTGATGTAGATGCACGCAGAGGCTGTGTTTTCATTTTTGAGACCAACAATTGGGAAAACACAGTATCTGTTACCCAAGCAAATGGAGGTATGTCAGTATTATACATATAGAATATATATAGTCATCTGCGGTACTATGGGGATTTAAGAAATCATAACAGGGAAAGAGAAAAAAAGGAGCTTGCTGGTTAGGAGCAGTATTTGCACCAGTTGAATTTCTGACACTCTTGTAGGTAGAACTGGATTTTTTTAGTGTAGCTACATGCAAGAGTATACAAGTTAACACTGGTAAAATTTCTTCCTAAAATATTGTATTAGCCCACTGAAAAGAGTCTGAGAGCAAACACATAGGGAGGGAATAATTTTCCAGCAAATTAAAGTAATAAGAAATATTGATCTGAAAGCCCATGAGAATCTTTTTAAAAAAATGTTTTCTGAACTGGACAGCACATCCTTTCACATAAAGCAGTACAATCTTCTATATGATACCTGGTCTCATCAGCTCCAGTCTGGTTTATTATTAATTACTTCTTACAGATGCAGCAGTAGCTGGGAAAGCTAAATAAAGCAGTATATCTGGTAGATTTTTCCTTCATATTAATCCCTTTTATGTCTGAATTAAAGCCAGGGGCTATGGAAGTTAATTCTATGCTGGCCACACTAGAACTATAATAACCTGTGAAAACTGCAACCTTGACAAAGAGAATTAATCACTGCTTGCATGTATGGGCTTGTGAAACCAAGTAAAGGTTTACATCAGTAGGAAATGCATTTTTCTTATGCTGATTGAAGGACGTGAATCTACGTGCTCACTCATCATCTTGGCACCCTGAAATAAGGATTAAAAAAAAATAAACCTTTTTACCACTTTTCCAGAAGAAATTAGACTTGCCAAGACATTTGAAATACAAAGTTGAAAGATTTATGTGGGGAGGATTAAATGAAGAAAGGGAATTTCATAAAGCCAGGCTTCTTCTGAGCCACTGCAGAGAAATCGAAGGCTGGCAGCAAGGCTGGCAGAGTAGTTACCCCCCAACATGCAGCTACATTTCTGCCCCAATCAGTGCCATTATATTCAATGCAGAGGCAGTACAGAGTCAGAAAAGACTGTTGGTGGTCCAGGAAGCTCACAGTGTGTCCTGGTAGCTGGTTACTAAGAACCTGTAAAGCTAGGTTAAGATCATCATCTCTCTGGCGGGCAGGATCTGCCATACAATCCTTGATCCAGAGCACAAAGCCTGTCTTGGTAAGTGTCCATGTGAGCTACGAAACAACCACACAACATTACTTTTAAGATCCTAGTGGTTAGCATATGGAATAAAGACTCAGCTCCAGCTCCTTCTGCTACAAACTACTGCAGTGCATGCACTGAACAACCCCCATTTAGACTGTGGGAGGAAATCAGGCTGTTGTGCAGCCAACAGGAGCTGCAGTGCAAAGGAGGCTGAGCAAAAAGGGAGACTGATGCTAGCCTGGCAGTGACAGCACTTAGCTGGAGCAAAGTCCTAGAGAGTCTCATCTGAGATGTCATTCCTCGCACAGGTATGTGTGTTTAACTCTTTGTATCCTAAATAATAAAACATTGAAGGAAAACAGTTCCAGGCAGCAAGCACCCCACTGCTTTGCACCTATGGTCTTTGCTTATTTCCCTCTCCTTCCAGCCCCCTGTTTACATCCCTCACTGTACACTGGCCAAAAGCAACCTGGAGATGTGGGTGCTTTTTCAGGATCCATGGGATCTAAATCAAGGGACTAAATCCCTTTGTCTGGAGATAAGAATGGCACCATGTGCATCACTTCCTAGGTGAACGCTCAAGCTATAAGACTATTATACAAAACAAAGCTCCCAGCTCCTTTTGTAGGCAAGCAGAAGTGGTTCCTGGGCTTTGTTCTCAACTAATTTCTGCCTGCAAGTACATAAAGTGCATTGAGAGACTCCAGCATTAGACCGGACCCATCTCTGTCTCCTTTCTGAACTGCCACTGTGCAAGCTTTTCAGAGCGAGGGTTGCTTCTTGCTCTGTATTTGAGCTGCATCCACATAGAGAAATTTAACTCCCCTTGAGGATCTGGATCTAAGTGTCTGTTCAATATCATAGAAGAATTCTCCAGTGGAGGAAAGAACCAAGCGGAGGAATTTCCAGTCTTTAGTCAATTAATAATTTGTTAGAACATCTACTCCTAAGAGTACTAGGCTCATACTACACTCAGTCATATCTTCAATAATTTATTTGGACTAAAGAACCCTAGATTATTAAAATGAGACCCACTTTTAATTCTCTTTATATCAACTAAGAGTCACTTATTGTCACTCAATTTATTAATTGTTTTCAGTTTATTAATTTTTTTCACTTGTTTTCCTTTAGAAATGTATTCAGTTAAATGGTTTTATAACCTCAATCTTTATCCCTAGATTTCCACTTAAATTCTGCCAAACATTCTCCATTATCAAAAAAGCAAGCAAGTACACGTTTTCTTGTTTTGTGTTTTAAGTAGGAAAACATGAAGAATACACTGTCTCTACAGAAATTATGTTTCTACAACAGCACTTCATACATCTTCTGTAGAGCTGCTACAGACTGTGTAAAAATGACAGTGGTTATCCCTGCAACTAGAGAGCATTTGTAGATATTTAGGAGGACAGACAAAGAAAACATGATAGCTCACATCCTCAGTGACATGCCAGCAAACTGCCATGATGTACACCATGAAACATGAGTTGAGACCCTACTCATTTTAAGGAAAGGTGCCTTGACTGAGAAACTCTTAAGTGACATAGTTTGTCCTAACAGTTTCCTGCAACATCCCTCATGGCTCTCCTGCTGCCTCTGGGTTTTACTGAGACCAGACTTTCCCTGAGCCGTTGCAGTCCATTGGACCACAGAGGAATTTGCCCATGAGATGTGAGAGTAGGTGCTGTTCTGCAACACAGTCATCTTTACAGGCAGGTCTTAGTGCCATGAGCCACAAATGGAGGGGGACTGCATTTCCTCTCAGGTTAAACTGCAAATCTCACTCTGTGGGCTCCGACTCAAGACCAGACAGCAGCTCTAAACCTCAGCAGCTTTGATTCATAGGCATTTTTCATGAGTGGTTTTTGTTTTTGTGTTATGCCCATGGCTTTCATAAAGCCAGCCCATAAGTACACATCCCACCAGCCACAAGGGAGAAAGTTCAGCAGTGGGGGTTTACTCATCCTCCCAAGGCTGTCTGTCCTTTTCACAGCCTCTGGGACTGCTTCATTTCTGTACAAGTGACTAAGGTGTGAGTCACAGGCAAAGCACTGCCAGCTTGTGAGTGGCCGCTAAATGGGCAGGATGAGTAAAAGTGTGGACAATGAGATTAAAGGAGAGATGGAGAAGGACTGAAATGAAGAGACCTGCCTCCCAGACTAAACCAAGTGGGTCATTATAGGAGGCAACAAAAATTCCGGAGATCTTTGCCAGGCCTCAATAAATTAGCATGTAGCTTCCTTTGCGACTCAGAGTAAGTCATAGAAATCACAGGGGAACTGCAAAGCTGGAGAGGGTCTTCTAATGCAGCCTCCTGGCACAAAATGGCCAATGACACATCATTCAGAGAAAGACACAGTAAAACCTTTTTTCACATCCTTATGGGAACACCCACATGCAAAAACACACACACAAAAAATACAAGTGCTGGCAGCTGCCTCATGCCACAATGAGTGAGAGCTTACACCTTTTCTGTAAATAAGGAATAAAATGATGACTACTCTTATTATCCCTGTAAGCACCCAATCCTCTTTTGATTCCCACTGCAATCTTTGCTTTGCTTCATGCTCTGGACTTCCACTATTTAGCTGAGCTCCACGTTACACTTCACCTGTAACACACTTGTGCCCTACCAAGGAGATTTTATATCGGATGGGCATGTTGTGACCGTGTTGAGACAACGCTGAACCTCTGTGTACAATGAATGATAATACCTGAATTCAGGCACAGCACCAGGCATCGCACCTGCCAAAATGCAGAGACAATGCTGCATGACCACATCTCTCACTGCAACTACATGTTCAGTTCTTCTGTGTTGAAAAGCCTCATTATATACAGTGTAAACAGACCCTAGAGGATCTATAATTTCAGGAGCACCAGACTCACAATATGCCCATAAAAACAAGACCCTTGATGTGACAAGTCAATCAAATCACAAGTTATGCGAGGGATTACTAAGAAAGGTTCTTAAGGATCACAAAGCATTTCTCAAATACTCAGCATTTATTTGGAGAGGGTGAATTTCTGGATCTACATTTTCTTTACCTTTCCCACAATGGAGTCACTGCTTTTGTAATTTAATAATTTCTACCTTTGGAAGTCTTTCCAAATACTTATTCTTGGTAGGCTGATCCAGCAGAAGAGGACAAGTCAGTGGTCAGGATGCTGCCTGAGACTCTAGACTCAGAGGCAATGGATTCACTCTGACTTTTATGTCTAGTTGACTGGGCCGTTACAAAGACATAGTCTTTAGATCAAGGTGGCACCTGTAGTCATGTAAACCTGTAAGATACACTGAGGGTAGAGAAGTAAAAAGAACCAGTAATCAACACTGCAGAGAAACACTTCAGCCTTTCACATGCTGGTGGGGTGTGCTGCTTACTGTGTATTCAGAAGAATCCACCAGAAAAAAAAAGTGCTGATCCAGCTGAAATCCACAATGTGACTGAGCTCGCTGTGATTGGGATTTGCTTTTCTGTATTTTAAATAAGATCAGGACAGTCTGAAGCAGATTTTAGAATCTTATCCTGGGAATAGGGCTGTCAGGTGGCAGGTGTACAATAAAACTGTCCAGCCCTGAATGATCTTACACCATCATGTAACATTCTAAAAAATATTTGCCTTTCCTCTCCAGAGCACAGAGTTACACACTTCCCCCACTGCCAAGGCATTGCACAGCCCCAGCTGCAGTTAGTAACTGGGATCATCTCTGTTACATGTCCAGGCTTTTCCTTTCTGATGTGGACTGGTTTGATGTCCACAAATGAGCCTGCAAGCAAATGATTACGCTCTTTGCATTTCATGCAGATGTATTCAAACCAGCCTGCTCTGTCCAAAACGCTGGATGCTGCTGGGGGAGCATGTGGGAATTGGGCAAAGGGGACTCTTTCTGTCCTTTACAAAAGTCTGGGGCTGGGTACAACATTAAACTCCTGGAGGAAACCTGTCAGTAAAATCCACGCAGGCTTGAGCTTGAATAGGGGCTGTTTTCTTCCCCCTGCCCCTGCATTTGAAATAAACAAAGCTTCATAGTGCTTGAGAGAGAGCTTGAGTAACAACCATAGAAAATTAACTTTCAAAAGTATCAGAGTGCAGTGCAGAAGTGCACCTCAAGACATTCTCTCTAACCAGCTCTGCCAGTTAATTTGGGTTTTCTTTAAGCAGCATGGGGTCCAGCCTTCTCAGATTTCTTATTCTTTTAAGAATTTATATATCCTTGGATCATCTTTATCCTTGCATTATCTAGTTATATGCACCCTCTCTGCCCTAAATATCCCACCTGCATAGCCTCATAATAACTCTTCGGATCCTTCATAGCCCCAAGGCCTTCCTTGGTAACTGAACTATATAATCAAAATGAGGACCTGAGCAATGCTTTACTAGATGTCACAGCACTAACTGCTTATTCCTTTCCCAGATCCTGTTATTAAAACATGGGGTGAAAAGTGTGGAGTGAGAGGAGTAATTTCCTTCCTACAGAAAGGTCTAAGCAGGGAAAACATTGATGGCTACACTGATGTGCAAAGGTTATTGTTACAAATCCAGCTTGCTAATTAAAGATGTGGGGCTTCTCATCACGCCTACTGGAACAACTCCATTGATGCTGGGAGGAGTCAAGGTCATAAGACAATCTCTCTATTAATGGGCAAATAGTCCTAGAAAGAAAATCAACTGTAAAGGGAAACATTACTATATGGAAGATGACAGTAGTGTAGAAAGCATGCATGTTCTCCAGCCTTGAAGGTGGGACACCTCTACCTTATTCCAAGGCAGAACTGATATCCGTGCTGATCTGTTTGAGATACACTATGAGAAGCTCAGTCTTTTGGATAGGAGAATATTGTCATTTTTTGTAATTGGTTTTTTGCCATTGTTCATTTACTTATTTATTTATTTATTTAAAATTTCAGGAGCGCACGGACTTTCAGTGTTTCTCTTAAAGCCAGGAAGCAAATGCTTATGTGAGATGTTCAGACTTCATTTGAAATTATAAAGAAGAGTTTCTAGTCTATGCTATACAGGAAAAAAAAAAAAACGGAGCTAAAAAAAAAATTTAAAAAAAGAATCCCTAAGGTTCAAAATCAGTAGAGCAAAAAGGTCCAATCCTCAAATTAAGCCTGACTCTTCAGTTTTTCTACATCTGGAAGTGATAAACGCAACCTAAAATTGCAGTAATGCCAGCTACAATCAAGAACTGTATGATACTTTTGTCAAGACAAAGGTATTAACACAGCTGCCCTGGCACATTTTCCAGCTTTTGTCCTCCCAGTCCTCATCAGTTAAATGCCTTCCATTAAAAACAGGCTTTGTCTCCCTTCTGCCAGCAGAGATTGGAAGCTGACTTGGCAGAACACAGCACCCACCACGCTCTCCCTTTTGGCTATAGGTGAAGAGACCTCTTTACACGCTGAGCCAACTTCTCCATTCACTTGATTCTCCGCGGGTTCAAGTTACCCTGCCTTCTCCCCAGTGAAAGAGCAGATGTTGGCACAGGGCTCTGAAATACTTTGCAAACTCGTCAACATGAAAGATACTGTCAAGGAGGTGTAATTATTAACCCGTGAGCTAGAGGAGACCGTCTGAGAACTTGGAAGCAAACCTAAAAACTTGTAAGCAAGATCAAACTAGTCACCTGAGGGAGGGTGGAGAGGGACAAGAAAAAAAAAGTGTTTCACAGGGCAGAAAGGCAGCAGAAGTCTTGTTAGTGCATGCTAGTAAATGTACCTATTTCTCTCATTTTCCACCTGAAAATTAAGGTTATTAGAAGGCAGGCATTTCCTTCGTCATACTTCACAAAAACATCTGGAGCTAGACTCTGCTAAATGATACTCAGCATCTCACAGGTTGCGCCTCTAGGCATCCTATTAAAACTGGTCTCACGTTTATTGGTTTACACTCGCTGCGGTGTGAACGACATGTTCGTGCATATCTAGCTACTGATAAACAACGTAACAGAGCGAGCCTTTGTGGATGAAGACAATTTGTTATTTATCAGGTACATTTATCTCCTGCGTTCGCTAGAGCTCAGTCGTTCTCCCCCGGGGCTCAGAAACAGCGGTTGGGTGCCTGAGGCTAGCTGCCTTCTGCTCTATAGCCTCTATCTTGCACGTGAGTTTCTTCATCCGCCTCACACGTTTCAGCAACCCCTCGAAGTCCCTAACAGGATCAGCATCAGCTTGCACCTTACACAAATGAAAAGGCATCCCCTGGCTTGAGCAATCGAGTAACAAGAGAACACTCTCCTCTTCCTCTGCTGTCATTTACTCGCCTTCCAGCTCCCTTGAGCTCCAGGCAGCAAAGTGGTGGCCTTTCCCCGCGTCTACCCACCCTGTCTACACCCTTATACCGCCTCCCTTGTGCTTCTGCTACTTGACTACACATACCCCTGCAGCTTCTCTGCTGGGGAAGAAAGGCCACACCACGAGAAAACCACAAGCTCTACGTGACTGACAACCAGTCCAGCCTCCTTGCTGTGACCCCACGGGGCAGGAGGCACATTCCCAGCAGGACTGAGTGGGACAATGAAACAGGGAATTGTAAACAGCTCTTTGTTGTTTTGGTTTGTTTTTCAGAGCTTAATCTCTGGTATCCAAAAGGAATATTTCCCATCAGACCAATGCCTGCCTGTTGCTGCCACGATGCCTGTGGCACCTGCAGCAGGAACGCTTCATCCCCTCGTGTAGTATAATCAGCACAAGGATCTCAGCTCTGGGAAAGGCCGTGGCTGTCCATGTAGATACAGACTAACTTTAAGTAACACCATTTCAAAAACCAAAATGAAAGGAGTATATAATCAGAACGTAAATAAATGTTGGAACAGGAGAATTTCCTCTTATTTAACCTGCCATAGTAACATGGCAGCCTGGCTACACCTTCTGAAGTAGCTGCATGGGTGAGTCAGATGGGGGGGGGGGGGGGGGGGGGGGGGGAGGGAAGTAAAAACAAAACCAAGTTGGTCAGAGTTTTTGT
>WTSP01009947.1:3114-21951 GCA_025331215.1 Actenoides lindsayi
GTAGGTTTAGGCTAGACACTAGGAAAAAATTCTTCACAGAAAGAGTGGTGAAAGATTGGAATAGGCTGCCCAGGGAAGTGGTTGAGTCACCATCCCTGGATGTGTTTAAGCATCACTTAGATGTGGTGTTGGGGCATATGGCCTAGGGGTGAACTTGTAGAGTAGGATTAATGGTTGGACACGATGATCCCAAGGGTCTTTTCCAACCTAAATGATTCTGTGATTCTGTAAAGAGAAATTAAGTTGAATTTCTATTCCCATTCAACTGACATAACTTCTTTTTTCATTCAAGTAAGATGTGGGATATAGTAAACAATGTTATAAATGTTCAAGATTTAATGCAAACCCTGTAATCAAATTTCCTGTCATACTGCAAGAAGGTATGACTTCAAAGCTGGTATAAACATCTGGAGGTTCTCCAGTGAGCAAAAAAAAGAGTTTGCCCTCTTGCACAGCAGCTGATGCAAAGTACCTGGAAAAACGGATTTATAAGATATATACTCTAATAGCAAGTATATTTGTGCCCAGCTGTTTAAAAGTGAAAAGGTTTTACTTTACTGCCTCTGGCATGTTCCAGCCCCTCCCTTCCTTATTGGTGCTTGGCATATGGTTTATCTGTTGCTGTTACAGCTGCTCTCAACATAATATCAAATCAAAAATGGGATCAAAAAAGAAGAGGAAAGGCAGATATGATACAAATACTATCTTAAGTATGACTCTTAAGTAAAAAGTAAATCTTCTCTGAAAAGGAAGTGAGCAGGTAAAAAGGAAGTGTTCCAAACATAAAAAGTCTGGTGGAAAAACTGCATCACCACAGGCAAACAATAAGAAGAGAAAAAGGAATAGCTTTTGTTCATCTTGAAGGTACGAAGCACAGATTCAGTGCTAGAGCTGTCTTGGCTTTTACAATGCAAATCTGATACCAGCTGAAAGAGGTTATTCTGGGGAGAAATCTGGTCTTTGAAGAAAACAGAATATGAGAGTTAGCCATGAGTCTTTCTCTGAAGTAATTGCTATGAGGAACAACTGCAGCTCATACTGTATTTTTGTTGGTGTTTTTTTTCGTTTTGGTGGGCGTTTTTTTGTTGGTTGGGTGGGTTTTTCTCAGGGGACTGAGGGCACTGAAAGTAAAGAATGTGGTGGCAAAATATCTATGATCTATTTATGTAGCTCTCAGAGATGAGGTAGGAGGACTCTGGACACAGTGGGGACTCACACAGAAGTGTAAGATAGAGATATGAAGGGACTGCTCCTTCAAAGACCTTTAATCATAATCTGGGTACACAACAGAACATCTTCCCAATTCAGGACGTATGTGTATGACCAGTAAAGCTACAGCCACGGAACATTATTGGAAAAGCTACAGGTGAGGAGCAGACCCAATAGGCAAGTTTGGCATGAGGCTTGACAAATACGTATTTTGCTGTATGATCCATGGGGGACAATCTGGGTGAAAGCCAACAGGCACCACAAACATGTCTGCCAAAAGATAGACCTTTGTGGCACAAGGGTCCAATACTGCCCTCATGAATTAGACAGGCTAAGCAGGAATACAACAAGCCTCTGGAGTTTGACAGGATCATGGAAAAGTGAGTGTCATGTGACATGATTAATCTTTCTCTGTGTAGAGACAAAACATAGGTCACTATTAGTTCTGGGTGCTATAATATGAAAAACATGTAAAGAAGCTGGATGAGACTTGTTTTGTTTTGTTTTGTTTTGTTTTGTTTTGTTTTGTTTTGTTTTGTTTTTCTACATTTTTAATTTTTTTTAAGAATTGGAATAGTCACCATTTCCTCCTGGTCTTTTTCAAAGTCGTATCTGACAACTTGGTCACAGACTAAGGAGATTCTTCTAGGAAGGGGACTCCTCACATCTTATTCCTCTCTCCTCTTGCACTTCCATACCCCTTCCTAAATCAGTTCAATAGTACTTACTGCTGTGATAATTTGTTTTTGGTATGGTTACCTAGTCTGACTGTGCTTCGGACCAATTCAAGGAGTTTGTAAAACTGCAAACATAACAGAACAGTGTTAGAGCACCATGGCTACGTAAACTACAGCCAACAAACCATGCAAGGAGTGGACTTCACAATCACGGCTTTATGACACTGCCTACTGTGCTGTCACCAGCTTCTTTCTGTTCAGCGTACTAAAGATTGACAGTGGCCTGAAATGTAACTGTAATCAGGACTTCTGATCTGAATCAAGCAATTACCAGAAGTGCTAAACTAACCATCCTGCAGAGCAGAGCTCTTTATTATCCAAGGGTGCAGTAAAGGCAGAAGCTTTCTCATAGTAATTTACTGGTGTATCTCAGTCTCTTATCATGTAAATTTAAAATGGTAAACTTAATGGGTCATTACCAATATCTTAAACTTTTCCAACAACTGAGAACTTATTTAAATGAAGAGTAAAGCAAACACAGGGTCACAAACACCATTCTTCTGAAGAGAGCAAAAACATTTGGCAGACTCTAGGGCCCCATTTTAAATTTGACAGTCTTGACTGTGGTGGTATTGTAAACAATATTATGCACATAAAGACACTAGAAACTTTATAAATATTACTGAAATCATAAGTACACTTGTGAGGAGGGTTTTAGTTTGCTGACTGAACAAGCTATATATAGACAAGCTGAGGCATAAAATAGTCAAGCAAGTTGATCTCACAAAGCAAGTCTGTTGCAAAATGGGAACAGAACTCAATCTTAAAATTTACAGTCTGTGTCTTTCCCCTAAAATCATTATTCTTCTTCCTCTTCAGGTTGCTATTTAAGAGTGTACCTTGTTTAATTCTCTCCCCCATGACACAGACTATATTTCTACAATAAATAATGTGCTTTTGCAAACAGGAAAGTTTCATTAAAACACAAAATTGTGGAAATTAACAAAACCAGAAGAGCTTACCCAAATCCAGAAAACAAGCGACAGAAGAGGAAGAATCCATAGCCCTGGACAAATGATGAAAGGAAGGCAAAGAATCCATTGACAGACATGCATATCAGGAGTGACTGTCTCCTTCCCACCTTGTCTGCCAAGCCTCCCCAGAAGAATGCCCCCACCATCATCCCAAGGTACACTATGCTACCTGCAACACACAAAAAAAACACATGTTGTTCTGTGAGCCACATAACTGACCACACCAAAAATAGCTTATCTTCTATATTTACAAACCAAACAGTATAGAGGTTAATTTCTTCTTCCTCAGTGAATAGAAATCATATATATAGCTTTGCAAGTGCATCTAGGGAGAACACGTTTCCTACCATGCCTTTGTCATCTGTTGCCAGACACACCGAAGCTTAATGTAATTATTACACACGATGCTTCCAGCTAAAACAAGTAAAATACAGGCAAACAAGACTAGATGGGAGAAATAAAACATCACAATTTCCTCAGTTATAAACTGTATTCATGTTAAATACTGTGAAAATTAGAACTTCCCCTATAGAAAGAAATTTTTTGAACATTTCTATAAGCACTCCTGTAGGAGATTGATCACTGGGACTAAAATATGCTACGTTTAAATGAAGCTGAATATGAAACAGGTATTTTCCATTTGCGATCTATAGAATCAAAGGTGTCCAGATTGACTTTTTGTTTGGTTGGTTTGGTTTCTCAAGTCAAAATATATAACACTTTGCCCATTCATTTCTTAGCATATTGTACATTATTGAACTTCCCAGCTTGGGTTTTATCTACCTAGCAGCTGCTACCACCCTATGTGTCTACTACAGAGCAGGTATTAGATACAAAGTAGCTGGAAGAAGCTAAAATATTAGCAATCCTTCTCCTGTGTCTCTTTTCAATCAACTACAAGAACAGACAAATTTCCCAGCAACTCTGTTGGGCTTTAATTGCTGTTGTGTAAAATGCTGGCCTCCAGAAGAAATATCTCTGCCCTGCAGAAGGTAGTTGAAAGGGAAAGAAAGCAGAAAAAAATACCACTTAAATGCCTGGGCTTCCTTAACTGCATATTAGTTTACATATGTTTCCATGCTTGGAATTCCAGATGTTAACATTGGAAGTGCTGACATCTTCAGGGTCTCCTGCACTTATTTCCCCTCATGTTTTTGTACAAGTAGTTCCCACTGCTACTTTTGAGACATTGCTTTAAAATATTTGATGTTGTGTCAAATGTATATTAGCAAGATACCTGTATTTTGGTTAGGTGAGTATGCTGCATCTATCAGTGCCCTTTGCCATTGATTGAGACCAGTACCAGCAAATCAGACTGTCTGGAGATGCCTTTTTAACCACCATAAAACAAGCACAGGCTATTCCTAGACTTTTCAGGAAGGCAAAACTGTTCCATTGCTGCTTATTACAGGAACATTAATTATTTCTTTACCTAAGCAAGAGTAACAACTCCTTAAGAACAACAGTTAAATGTCTTCTTAAAACAACTTTTTTTAATGGACATTATTACTGGGATCTTAATCTTTTATCAAATGATATTGATGAGAATGTAGGTAAAACCAGAATTTTAAGAATTACTAAGATATATTTGTTCTCTTTCCTCTTTGCCGAGGAAGGACATAGACACTGCAATATTCTTTTTGGTTTAAAGGTGTTGAGCAACAGACCTTCATCAGATAGCTCCTTCATTCTGATCAGAAATTTTTATTTCAATAATTGAGATTTTCCTGAGAATGAACACACAGATCATACATTTTCTGGTCCTAAAGAGACAAAGTTTGGTTAGTGGCTTAACATATTTACTCTAGTGCTTTAAGATCTCTTCCATGGGCAAGGATACTGTACCATGCTACAAGTAGGTCAGTACTCACACGCAGTTTTGAAACTCCATCCATCAGAACTGGTGCCTGTTTGTCAAAGTCAGTTGAAAGAATTTAACAAAAATAGTTCAATAGCTGCATTACCAGCAGACTGATTTCAAAAAGGCAAATAAAAATGGTACATTTTTACTCTTAAAATGAAATTCCTTACATTCTTTCACATATAAATGTTGTTAGGCTTTCCTAGTCAACATGCTAGTATCAGAAATACTCAGAGAAGGCCAATAAAACAGTTATAGATTTCTTTACATAGATAACTTTGAAAAAAATTATGCAAATAATCTTAATTTTACCAAGTAATTATTTTCGTTGTGATGCACAGAAATATCAAAACACTGTGAATGATGAAAAAAAAAAAAAGTTTCCAAGCCTTGAGAGTCTAAAAACTTTAACCTTTCTTTTTGATGACATGTCCTTTGGTCACTGTATTGTGCTTTGGCCTCTGTTATGCCCATGTAATTCTCCTGAAGCGCATTCAGAAGATGCTTCTAAAAATAAGTCTTCTTCTATCAATAAACTTCTATAAATAAGCTTCTCTCTGAGCTGTGCCATTAGCTTATTCTTTCCCATTACATTAACTTGGAATTTTTTTCCTAATTGCCCTGTACAACCTCCACAATCCTTCTCCCCTGCCAAAGATCTGTATCCCTTCCATCCTGAATAACACCCGTTTCAGTGTATTTCCCTGTCTTTCATATTTTCTGTTTCTCTTTATACAGAACATTACCCTGCCTGAAGTCTGTAAAGGAAGTGCTCTTCCTTTCAACTTCCAAATCATTCCTTAAGGCCTTTTCCCCAACCCCAGTAATAGTCACAATAAGTCATAAAAGTGACAAATGGCAAAGGAGAACTTTAACTATGAACAGCTAAAATAACTGAACAGCCATCTAACTAATGCAAGTAATCAATGACACCGGATTATCATTTTACCCTTCATCACGTCATCCTTTCCATCCTCTGTAGATCTTGTTTATTATGTCATGCCACTGGTCAGAACATAAGTCTCCTGAGGAAGACACTATTATATTTTTTATGTCTTTCATAAATCACATACTACATTTCACATAAACATATATATGTAAGAATTAAATACCCTGTTGTTGGTCAGACCATACTTACTGTTCTCATTACCTTTAAACACTGGTCATCAAAACCATAATTTGTAGGTGTGCGCAAGCATGTATCTAGATTTTAATGTAGCCTGTTATCCTAAGTGTGGTACTCCCTTTTTAGAAGCTAATACCAATCACAAAGCTTATTGTTTTTCTTTTTCTTTTTGGTACAGCACAGTTGTCCCTCTAAAGAGGTTAGCTTATACAGCACAAGTCACATACTTATTTGACATCCAGTATGATGTTAGAAATATATTTTTTTAAATCAAAGTTTATTTTAAAATACAAAGACTAATGATAATATATGTAACATGTCTTTGATTTTCTTCACAAAGTACTGTGTATTCTCAAAGTCTGTAATTTGGTGGAAAGGCACTGAGAAGGGGTAAGGGGAAGATGAAAAGAAATGCCAAGCTAAAATGAATATTAATTCTATTTTCTTTTACCAGGTTTTAATTACCTGTATTTTCTCTCCGCAGCAGAAATTCTACTTACTTCAGTGACTTCCTCCATTGTATGAATGTATGAAATACACATTTCTATCCTCTTTGTACGAGGGGACCCAAATCTGGAGTTGGTTTATAACATGCACACACTTTGGCTACTGGGATAATTTTCAATGGGTGTAAAAAATGTCTTTCAGATTGCTATCAACAGCTTAATGTTACAAAGCAGCCAAGCAAGAACTCCTTTAGTATCCAAATGCTAGTTATGGTCAATTTAAGTAATGGGATAAGAATACAGGCTGATCAGTCACCTAAGTACAGATAAATGGTATTTTACTTCTTCTGCTGCAATAACTTCATCACTTGCCATTGTCTGTTGCAATTCATAGCCTGGTATCTAAACAATACCCAAACAATTCTGAGAAATCAGGCTGTAAATATGCACTTCACCGGTAGCAAATGAAGCAATGGAAGTGAACTCAGACTTCCTTGCAACAGAGGCTTAGGGTATGGGACTCACTGATGGCCATCTTTTTCTTTTCTCTTCTCTCACCTATTACAAAGTAGATATAAGACTAGCCTGAGGTTGCTTTTTTCTTGTTGTGTTGTTCAGGTAATTTGTGTGAGTGAGAAATGCATTTTGTACAATTGGAAAAAGTACTCATTAAAAAAACCCAAAACTGTAAAAATAAGATTAAAATGTTATTTATATTTTTGAAAAAGAAATTTTGTGTGGTCCTAAGACAATTCCAAGAGGCAAGAGACTCCTTTCATAACAATTACACTGTACTTTAAATAGTGGTTTTTTTCAGTTGTACTAGGATCTTCCATGTGCTATTGTTCAGAATGTAACAATCCATAGCAAGGAACTCCAATGCTTATAAGTAGCATAATGAGTAAGAATATTCAGATTTATCTTTGTTTTAATCCTAATGAACAGCATATTTAGAGCTTAAAGATGGTAATCTTTCAGAACTATACTTAATTATAATCTGTTACTAGTCTCTTTCATCAGAAAAGACTTTGAAAAGAATCACAACCCATGCAGCAACTAATTTCAGTCAAACATAATGTCTAATTAACTGTTTATAATAGGAAGTAATGAAAACAAACACTTTTCAATTAACATGACAACCATAAGTAAACCGTAATAACTCCATTTTCTAAAGCCACTGTCTTTGGATGTTTAAAACCATCTGTGTAGTCAGAATATTGAATCTTCAGTTCTTATTTGCTGTATCATGCCATTCACCTCATCAGAGGTACTAATACTCCAACATTCTCACATAAAGAACTGCCACAAACTAATATTCCTCTGTAACAACTCTTCCTTCTTTTTCCTAACAGTGCTTGAAGTGGTGGAACAAGTTCTATAATTAAGAACTGGTAAATTTTTAGGATGTGGATCTAAGTGGTTAAAGAAGTAAAGCATCAACTGCTCAGACATCTGAAAAAGCTGATGGGTACTGTTTTTCCAACAAACGTGAGCCAGTCACCATACTAACTAAAATGAGCTTTGCAAGTTCAAGACTTGTCAAGCCGTATTTCCTTTATTTAAATGCTAGCTGTTTCCCACAGAAATAATTTTGTGTCTTCAGATGTTAATTGACTGCTTTTATGTAATAATATGCAATATATGCAAATCCTCAAATGCCGCAGCATATTGGGGTCTTTTGCTATTACTATTCTTCAGACTAATCCACTCCTCCTCCATTCCTTTTCAGGACAGCTGCAGAAAGCCTTCAGTCTGCAATTTCATACTCTCTAGTGAAGATGCTTAATTACACATTTTGAAAGCTTTTTGCTCTTCTGCTTAATATATATTTACAGTCAAGTTTTACTTACATTATTAGAATTATTTTTTAGCAATCATGGTAATATGGTTTATCTGTTTAAATATATGAAAGGTATAAAGCTATTTTAAAATGAATGTTGAAGCTTTTTGGACTCAATATAAATTGTGTACAATGTCTATCACACTGTAGAGATTCTTGGACCAGCTGACTAACCTGTATGCTTATTTTTCTAACAGTAGTAATTCTAAAGTGACAAGACTTCGCACAACAGATCATTTAGCTTTTTCATATTTTATTAGCTACTTAGTGCAGAAGACATCCTGGATAACCTTCATAGTCAGTAAAAAAGGACAACTTCAGCTCCATAACAACTAAAGAAAGATACAAATTCACATTTGTTGAGACAAAGATAGATACTGTATCCCAGTGATGTTAGTGAGAAAAAACCAAGACAGCCTTGTGTCCTCTTCTGAGGAAAGGTGCTGAGCAGTGCAGAAACGTTAATGTTTTCATGAAGGGAAGAAAACTAAAGAATACTGTTTCAATCCAAAACAAGTTTCTAAAAATCTATTTTTCTATTATTTACATAGAAAAAACAACTCAGGGAAACACTTTGATGTAAAGGCTACCAAAAAGACACAGCATACCATTCATAGCTTAAGTCAATCAAATAAAAGCAATACAATAAATAGTCCATCTGCTCCATCAACAAATAAAAGAAAACAAGCAACTCCTTCTACCATTTCCAAATGTACCTACAAAACATCTGATGGTATTCAATCTGATATCAATTGAGAAACTTCATATAAACAGAAATCAAGTGAACTGTATCTGATTCTCAGACAAAATGATCCTGTTCTCAGACAATACTGATGAACTGCAATAGAGGAACTCAACCATGAAAGTCAGGAAAATGGAACTGAAAGCAAAAGCTAAGCAAAAGTGAGATCATACACAGTTGACCAGCATAGATAGGAAAATTAAAGAGTATGCAACTCAACAGTTTTTTGTGCAAACCTATTTAGTATCTTTAAGATAATAGGGGCAAAAACATCAGCAGCAATATAGCAACTCAAACAATACCTGTTTCTAATAGTATGACATGCACAATTTGATGGTTGATTTAATTAAAGAAAAACTGTCACAAGGTACCCAGGTACTGTATTCCTAAAGAGAAGCCTCACAAATACAAAACAAAGATAGAACCTAGAAAAAGTACAAAATATTAAATAGAATTTATTTTTTTTTAAACACATTTTTTGACATATTTTTTTTCTCTGTCAATTGTAATTTTCCAAAGAACTGAACTCAGAAAGGGAAGTAGGTGTAGAAGCCCCCTATGGAACCTCCAAGACAGATGGAAGACAATTGAAACTAAGTGAATGGGACTTATGGCATACTCAGAAAGCAGGAAGCAGCTAATGCAAGACAAAATTTGACAATACAAAATTATAGGTCAACAGAATTTTATATGAACAAACATCTGCAATATATTTTTCTTGATTTAACATTGATACTGAAGTTAAAATGGTCTCATGGTACAGTCACCCAAACTCATCACCCAACTATGCTCTTAAAAAGGTTAAAGATGAGCCAGGAAGAGAATTATTTTTTTTTTTCTTGGAAAGAAAGGAGAACTGAGAACCGTTCTGCCCTCTCCATGAAATTAAAAAAAAAACAAACAAACACCACAGTTTTTTCCAGGAAAACAACTTGCACATATTTCCAAATCCTGAAGCTATTCCAGTATGTGTCCACCATGAGGAAAATTCCAGCTATGAAAATTCATAGCTGGAAAGGTATGACCAAAGCTTTTCCAATGCTATAACAGAAATAGCATCCATATAGTCAAAGGGTCCCACAAGAACAATTCATGAAAATTTCATTCAGGTATTAGTTACTTTTCTTTTTTTTCCTCTGGCATACTTGTATTAAAGTTATGTGCCTAAAATGTCTACTCTTGATTTGGTTTTGTATCTGAGGTATGAGATTTACAACCTGAAGTGCTTGTGGTGTGAGGCTCAATTTAATTCCAACTGGAAAAAAAAATGGCATTTTCTCTATATGTTTCTTCACATTGGGCAAATGAGACTAATTCTGGTTTATGTGTTAAATGCAGAATGATGTAATTTAGCTCTGGACCATTACATTATCTGTTAGTTTTGAAAAACATAATATTTTCTTGCTCTAGTAGTCTGTATGCTATTAACCTTTCTTTCAGTTCCAGGGATGTTTGCCTTGTAATGTATCTAAAATTTACACAAGCAGGTGTCATGATAAATGTTTTTATACTAATGAAATAACACCCTGTCTTGACAGATGAGTTTCCTGTGTATTCTGATATTATTTTAATTGAAACACTGTAATGACAAAAGGAAAAACTGGTCCTGCTTTTCCTCAGATACAAATTAGATAAATTAATAAATGCATAGAAGAAGCTCAGTAATGGCAGAGATTGTGACAGGTAATAGATTACTTGCTAGGATGGGGAATTTTCACCACAGCTGTATTTTCTGATAAGGCAGCAAAATCGAGAATGTGGTAAACTGGTATCTTTGCAGTACATTGTCACCATCACTTCTGCTTTAAGAACATTATCATGTCAATAACTAGGTCTTAAAAAAAAGTGTCATCTACTAGCAGATGCTAGCATCATTTTTATTTATTCTGTAACAGATTTTTTAGAATAAAATATTGATCAGAGTCATTCCATTTTCTTCATTATAATAATTTATAAACAATACTGGTAGTGATTATTGCAGCCAAACAGCAGTTGTTTCATACTGCTATTGCTTGGCTAGATAAATCAGCAATGCATTATACAAAGACCAAAGCATTGTTTCCATGATACTCACAACAGAAATAATCAATCAACATTCAAATTTTTCAAAACAAGGCTGTCAGCCAATATGTGGTATTTTTCTTCCCGTGTAAAGAATATTTCAGAAGATGGCAGTTACCAAAATGGAATATATAGTGCACAGACTGTATCAAAACCTCAGGCAATCCCAGGTGATTATATGAAGCTGTTGACAGATTCCCTACGTTCTATCAACAAACATACCATTTTCACACTATCTTCTCCTTTGATCCAATACTTCCCTCCGGCATTAGTGAGAAAATCCTAACAGAGAAGCTTTGGATAAAACACACATAGTTAAGCTGTCCTAATACCCCTAATTCCTGTTTTCTTCCACTGCAACTGCAGAAGTTTCTCTGGGTTTTTCTACTCTCAGATTTAGATGTTAAATTCAATGCACTCTTTGCCCATCTCTGAATTGACCCTGTCACACTAGAAATTGCTGTGACTTTGCAATTTGAAATACACTTCCATGGCAATCCTGAGAATCAGAATGATTATAAATGCTGCATATGATTGTGCAGTGCATAGCACTGTGCAATGTGCTAGGATTAATTAAATTTCCTAGAAAAAAAATCCATTTCACTAAAGCTTTAAATTGCCCACACAGTCATCTACATTAATCATCTCATTTCATGTCAAAACTGTTCATTTTGGCTACATGTTTTACTGCCTGAATGATAATTTCTTATTTACCTGGTTCTGCTTCTGACTCAAACCAAAGCAGAGTCCCTGAATATCACTAAATTTTAAATAGTGCTGAATTAAAACAAAAAGCCCAAAGTATATATACCTAAATTAATAACAGATGTATCCACCTCTGCAAATCAAAGCCTGTGATACCAAGAAACAATTAATAAAACTGCTCCTAGTGAAGGTATCTGTACAGTATTAAATCTAACAGTTGATTATTTCATCTGTGTTTAATCAGCCATTAACTCTTCTTACTGTAACTATATTCCAGTACTGTGTAGATGTCTTCCCTTGTAAATGGGAGGAAATAACTTCTAAAAAAATTTTCCTTCCATTCATAGAGTGGCTGTTCCCACCTTTGTTCCAATGAAGTGAAAGGGCAAGGGAAGAGAAATTATATTTTTAAAAAAATTTAAAAAATAAACAAAAGGCTTTCCACTGGTTTCAGACAGAAACTGATTTAGGCCTAACCTCATCAGGAACAGGTTACCAGAATTAATAAGGGCCTGAAACCCACGCATCTCCCAAAGTGTCTGACAAGAGACCTGGCCTCCCTCACTTAGCACACAACAGCATATAAGTGAGAAAGGGAACTTCTGTTGCTAATGGTCCCACATCTTTTTTCTGCTTTGCCATTTAGAGTCAATGAAATAGATTAACTTAGCCAATGTCAGAATGAAGAATAACAGACCAGAATAATCATCTGTATGGTGCCAATAAACCTGCGGGTGCTGGCGATGCTAAATAGGCTTTTTAATTACATATTTACAATAGTGCCAGGAGGCACTGTTATAATGTCTAAATGGAAAATCGTTTAGATGACTGTATCTATCAGTTCACAATCAACATTTAACAAGAATTGCTGGTGGCAACTTCAGCACCAGCCTTGAAAATCACCCTGAAATCTAGCGGATTAGGAAAATACTTGTGTTCTGTGAAAATGAGCAGGTTTGAAAAGAGCCAGACAAAAGCAATACATAGTACAATAAAATCTTGCATCACATGGGTTCTATTCATTCATACTCCATCAACTTCATATGAGGCTTTCCTCTGTGAACCAGTATACAGCAGATAATTCCAGTCCAGTTAACATGACAAGAAGAAATTTGCAAATGGGCCACCTTCGTCTGTCCTTAAAAACATAGACCTTTTTTATCACTATTGATAAAAAGCCAGTGTCACTTTATGTCTTGTTCTAAATTTTCCTACTCTACATTACTCTTCCTGCATTCTATAATCCCCATAGAACGTCACAGAAAATCATCTGTCTGCCCGATAAACAGGTCTCTGTGAGTCTTTGAAGACACTTTTCCTGTCACATGTTTATCTTGAAGGAAACTTACTAGTTAAGAAAAGCTAGAATAACTTGATATATTTAATGTGTCATCCAAAACTCTTGATTTTGCTTCCACTGGCTGGAAAAAAGACTGGTAGATGTTGGGTAAAAGGGTCATTTGTGTAATAATTGGTTTAATATCAGTAAATACCGGTGTCCTAGAAAAACTGTTAACTACCACTATAGCTGATGTCAAACAAGTATTATCATTAATAGTTTAAAAAAAATCCATATCTCATATTAATGTATCTATTCTAGTAGTAACAGTATTATTCCTTCATTTAAATATTTATACCTGTATAATATAGTTACTTAGATTCTGCGTCAGCTGTGAAAGTAGTGATATTCCACACATTTGAAACATTACCCAACTGGTACTTCAAAGAAGGGAACCAGGTGTGTACAGTGAGAATAGATGTACCCATCGAAAGGCAAGAATTACACCTGCAGTAAAACGCAGTCAGAGTAGATAAAAAGATTAATTGTGTTTCTTACTTTTCAGCACTGACATTCCCTTAAACAAGCCAAAGGTCTGGAATAACTAGGTATTTCAAACCCTATCTATCACAATATACAATTTCCTTCCAATTCTTTGAAATACTATTTCTTTGAAATTTGAAAAGTATTACTTTGAAAGGTTCTAAAGTCCTTGATTGATTGAACCTATGCATAAACTGCATAGGAAAAAATGTACTCAGACGTGACAAAGAGCCACTAAATTATATTTGTTCCATGTCTTAACGAGTTCATTAACACTTTCTCTGTGAAAATATTTCTTCTTGCCAAGGATCTCATAGGTTTCATAGCTCAACATTTGATTCAAGATGCAAAATTCAGAGGTACAAATACATAAATAATGAATATCAACATTGCTATCAGTGAAAACCTGCAGATCATAACTTACAGAATTAACCAAACAGGGACTTGGAAGAGAGTGTACCTTCATACTTAAAATGTTTGGTTTGGTTAAAAACCTCTGTTTGACACATTGATTTAAGAAGTGATACATCATCACCCAGAGATCCCATGGGAGTTGAGAGAGGCAGAGAAAAGTGGAGACAAAAGCCAAATTAAATATGTGAAATCACCATGGACCTCAGGCTTTTCCTTTGGGAGGCATTTCCTTCTTTTGGCCACTTTTGTAAGAGTATAAATTTATGTGACATAAAGGGTAAAATCACTGATCTGTGATGGGATAAGAAGAACCAGAAAACTTACAGTGAATAAAAAAGTGGCCCAGTGATTTTTAACTATGTTAGACACTACCAATCTCTGAGATTTGAAGGTAGCTACAAGTCCATAACTGTTTAGCTTTATTTTTCTGTGGAAATAAATGATACAGGCATATGTGCACATAGTGGTAATGCGTATTTGTCCATGGTTAAATGTCCAAGTATCTCTCTGGCTACTTACACAATCTTCACAAGTACCTACATTATCGCAGTTGCAGGCTGTATATTTTGTAATTAATTAATATTTTATAATTTAAATAAAATCAAGTTTGCTTGCTTCAACTGAATTCAATAAATATTGAATTCTGGATATTGGCATAGCTTGAACCTTGAAGAAATGTTATATTATGGCAAATATCTTGCTCAAAAAGATTTTTTAAAATAGATACTTTACTATCTGTATGTACACTGATCGATCTTTGACAATATTCCAAGGTACAGAAGTGTAGTTATATTCATTTATCTGAAAAAAAGAAGTATTAAATTACTGATGTAGCTCTCAAAAGGTAAGTTTGTTAAAATAGTGTCTGGCTGTGCTGAAAATACATAGAAACATGAAGGCTCTCAGCTCTGAACTGCAATGCAGCCTTTTCATGTGGTCTTGTACTGAGTGTGTTACTCAGGTTAAAACTGCATGACTGAAACTGGGTATTGATCCGGGGAAATACTGTACTTAAGTCCAGGCTAGATGGTGAGCCTCTTAAAAGCAAAGAGTGAACATCTTAAGTTAATGGTGTCTAATGTCTTGTATTCCTCAGTAAAGCTGCAGGCAGGAACATTGTGAAGGAGGAAAGCCATTTGACATGGTGGTACTGTTCTTCTTGTTAGAACTGGCTTCAATAATGTGGTTTGGGAGTAACTTCATCCTCAAAAAAGAGCATCTGTGACCTACCTTAAATACTGACTTGTAATGGGAGCCTGCAAAAGCACAGAGGACTAAACACATTGCATTTCATTAGTGGTTTAAGTCTGTGCTCCTGTTTCCTATCTCGTGACAAGCCTGTGATATTATGTGATATGGGTTTAGTTCAGTTTGTAACAGACAAAGATTACACTGCACACTCTCTTCACTGTCCCTTTCTTCCCCTCACAAAAGAAAAACAAACATAATCACTGTCTCCACTGGTCCACAAAATATAGTTGCTTAGAACAGGTAAGGATGTGTCTCTTAATTTTCCGCCTCAAATAATTGTTTGTAAAACAAGCAGAAAAAGCACTGCAGTAGGAGTACTTTTATAATGTCATTTCAAGGGACTGAACTGTATTAAAAGTGAACATCATGTATGATGGCATTTGTATTTCTAGCATCTCCTTCTGAAGAAATAAGACATTAATCCTACAGACCAGTTTTCACCTTGTTCTGGAATATTCATCATACATTTCAATGACTGCAGCTTTATTTCTAAATCTTTCCATCGCTGCTAAAGATTTATTACTACTATTAACTGTAAGTGCAATGGACTCTTACTATTATTTCAGTGAGATTTCCCACATGCAAAGGTCTGCTGTGGTGTCAGTAAGTATTCTTAATCTGGATGCATTTCTTGTCAATACAGTAGTTCTGAGACCCATATATAAGTACATGATACTTTGACATCTGTGCTCTCTTCAGTAGAATTTATACCATGGTCAAGAGTCCACACTAAAAAATCAGTTCTCTAAAAAATCCCTTCCTCTATCCCTAAAGTATATAATTATTTTTTTTTAAAAAGAACTTCAACTTCCATAATAAAAATATGGATCTTTTCCCAGATGTTTCAACTCAATAGAAACATATCCACTAGATGCACGTAACAGTGCAATATACAGTAGCAGAGCTTGGTTTCCCATTAGTTTATGTCACTTGTGGTCTGTTATGTCATGAAAAATCTGGTACCCTGATAATAACTGAACTATAACCAGAAGACACTCATTTTCTCCTACTGTATTCTATGCAGGAACATGCAGTGAATCTCATCTGTATCTAATGACCTAATATTTAACAATTAAAGAGAACAATGCTATACATAGAGGCCTACTGACAGCAGAAGAAGGAATATTACTCACTGCTGTGTAAGGACAGATTTGTGATACTCTATTAAAATTCAGACCTTTTACTAAGTAAAGAAATGTCAAATACATGGTGTATTCTGCATGATAGTATATGGAGGCACCATGCCATCAAAACTAACACTAGAATTGGATAGGAAAAAAACATAATACCTGAAGGAGATTTTGTTTTGAAATGAAGTCTCAAATGTCTGAATTTTAAGAAGAAGTGCAAACCAGAAAATCAGTTGCTCCATATTACACTTTTCTGATTTGGGGAACTTGGCCCTGAAGATAGAATTTCAGTTAAGCCACAAGTGTAACAGAACCTCATATAAATGAGGCTTGTTAAAAACAGTTTTAATGAATTCATGAACAGGAGTAATCTTAATTGATCATTAAGATAAATACATTCAGTTTTCATGGTCTTTTTTCAGCCCTTAAACTGGCAAACAGAAGAATCTTGTGATCAAATGTTTACTTAACCATCAATTAGCAAAGACAAAAAGTTTAGCTTTCATATTAAATCGTAATTCATAGCTTCGATATTAAACCATAGTCCTCAAAAGAATTAGCAATCCCAAGAACGCTCCTCGGCCCCTCTAAATCACAATCTAGCATACACAAAGAATGTAGTTACTTAACAGTTATTATTAATTAGTTATTACATAATAAATAAAGTTATAAGTAGTTGTTATTATAGTAATTATAGTTATTTAACTTCTCCCTTGTGACATGTGACAGAACAAGAGGAAATGGCCTGAAGTTGAACCAAGGGAGGTTCAGGCTGGATATTAGGAAGCATTTCTTTACAGAAAGGGTTGTCAGTCATTGGAATGGCCTGCCCAGGGAGGTGGTGGAGTCACCATCCCTGGAAGTGCTTAAGAGCCAGTCAGATGTTGTGCTTAGGGACATGGTGTAGTGGTTTTTGATATGGCTAGGAGTAAGGTTGGACTTGATCATCTTGAAGGTCTCTTCCAGCCAAAACTATTCTAGGATTCTATGAACAGGTGGGAAAACAAAGGAATATCACAAGCACTGAACATCAAAGAAAACTCAGCATAAAATTTTGCTTAGGATTATTTTGGTTTGAATATCCACAACAAATGAACTCGTTCTAAAAGGGAAACCTATCCAAACGTGCAAAAGGGAAACCACAGTCTAAGAATATCAATTTGGTTCCAGATTTGTCCATATATTTATGTCTCTGCAGATGTATGCAAGGTGTCTAGTGATGTAGTGAGGTGCACAGGCATGTTGGAAACATCCACTAGGCATGTAGATGCCTGAATATTTACAAAATTATCCTCTCAGACTCACGTCTTGCAGTTCTTTAATCACACAGATTTCTGCCAGATCCAGTGAAAATCAATACAGACTCAGAAGAAAAAGTAACTCAAGCTATACGATCTTGCCCCAGCGAATTCAGACTCTAGGCTGTATTTAAACCAGCATGTCTGTGTACAATCTATCAATTCAGAATATTCTTTCTTTCAAAAGTTTAGTTGAGTATAAGAACTGTAATATCTCTTTTAGTTATAAGAAGCTGGAATTATTACACATTTGTTACAGAAAGTTATTGGGTTTATTTATGAAATCAGAAAAACTTGTGTTGGGAGGTATCTTTGGAGACCCCTACTCTGAACTCCAACTAAAAGAAGGCTTACCTTCAGAGATAGACCATGTTGCTTTAGGTCTTCTTCAATCAACTTTTGAGAAAAACTTCACAAGATCCCACTGTTTCTCTGTGCAATGTCTCACATCACCTCACTGTGAACTTTCTTCATTATATCAGAAGGTCTTCCTGTGCTCCTCTGAGAAAAATTTGACTCCACCTTCTCTATAACTCTCCTCAATTACATCATGAAATAGTGCAGACACATACCCTCTTAGACCTATTTTCTTCATCTATACAAGACCAGTTCCTTTTGTTGCTTCTTATATGCCATGTGTTCCACCCATTACTAGATGTGCCCTAATTTGTTGATCTCTTCTTTTAGATGGCTCCACAACAGGACAGAGAATCCTACATGTGGCCCCACTATGTTGAGAAAGGAAAATAATCACATCTCTCTACTTACTGTCCACTCTTGCCAGCAAAGCCCAGAATGTGATTAACCTTCACGGCTGCAAGGCATTGCTAACACATGTTCAACTTGTTCCTTACTAGGACCCCTCTTGGGAAGAGCTGTTTCCTACACAGTAGGTCAGTGTCTGACCTATATCAGTGATTTGAGCCATTCTGTCCCAGGTGATCATAGAATCATAGAATGATTTGGGTTGGAAGAGACCTTTAAAGGTCAGCTAGTCCAGCCCCACCCCTGCATTGACCTCCTACATCTTTAACTAGGTCAGGTATCTCAGAGTCTCACACAACCTGACCTGGAGTGTTTCCAGGGATGGGACATCTACTACCTCTCTGGACAACCTGGTACAGTGTTTCACCACTTTCATTGTAAAGGTTTCTTCCTTATATCTAGTCTGAATCTACCCTCTTTTAGTTTAAAACATTTACCCTTTGTCTTGTTGCTACG
>WTSP01009948.1:9208-29580 GCA_025331215.1 Actenoides lindsayi
TGCAAAACAAAATAAAAAATAACATATTAATAAATTCATCCTATAAAAAAACATTACCTAAAATACCACATTCTTACCAGATATTTTCTGTTTCCATAACATTTACTTTCCCTATGAAAGACACATCCTTCAAATATTTGAAATATTTTTCTTTTACTAACCACCACTAGAACCAGAACAGAACACTGCTTCTTTGAATTAAGGAACAAAGTTAAAGTCAAAATTGTCATACTAAAAAGCACTGCAGTGATCATAAATTTGAAACTAACCTGATTTGAAACTGCATGATACCATTTCTGTGACTCTCTGATCATGTGTGGCTGTTATGTACATGCAACACTTAAAAATATAGGGCTTATTCAACTTTTACATCAGGTGAGTCTTCAGAGTAGAACAAACAAGAAAATCATAATAATACAAAATGGGTTGCTGAACCAATTCAGGTAAAAGACACAATAACAGAAGCAGATGAAAGAGGTACCCATGTCAGAGCTGTGACAAGGATGTACTAAACAAGATTATAATGCTCTTGCATATAATTATGTAATCTTCATTGGACATGACACAATTAGGCTACTATTTTAGGGATATTTTTGATGTTTGTTTTTTTTTATTTCCCACTCTGTATATCACAAGGTTGTTTTTCAAGCATTAATACCTGAAAACTCCTATGAACTGTTGCAGGAGCGCAACTGTTCACCATGGAGTGAAAAGTCAGTTAACTATACTACTACCGAGATGTTCAGTTGAGGGACTAGAGTAGAAAACTCAAGGAACATCAACAGAAAGGTCAAAACAATATTGATTAGCTATGGTTTTCTTTTTCTTAAGAATTCAAAAGAACTACAAATGCATAGTTTCAAACAAGGCTTTTATATCCATTGAGAGTTGCCCACAACATAAATCAACTTTTTTTTTAAAAAAGAAGTTTAATTTAGGAATTATAGTTTGAATTCCTTAACTGTGATATCTAAGTGATAAGCTGTAAACCCATTCTTGAAATATTTACCAAACATGTTTGATAAGCTTTACACTTTTTTTTCTACTAAAACCATGGCTGAATTTCAAATACATGTGAATATAGTTGGAAAGACATCGAGAGAAATATTTCTGTTCTATCTCCTAACAAATAATTTATTCTATTACTTCCCCTTAATAAGATTATTTTATTTGATTTTTTGAGAGTGAATTCCTGGAAGGGAGAGAATTTAAGTTATGAACTGAAATTTTATATCTAACATCTGGGCCAAAGTGCAAAATAATGTTTCTGGTGTTTTTGCAGGGGACTTTAAGGCAGTACAGCATAAATATAAATCCCATATTTAGACTTAAAATTTTTATGCTTTCATTTCACAGGCATTAGTGCACTGTCCTGAACATAGTATATATTGACCAAATAGGTGAATTTTATGAATGGGTGACAGGGGAAGGATCTCTTCCAGATTTAATGCACATTGGTATTGTAAACAGGCTTTTGTTTACTTTTAAGTAAGAAAAAATTGTCTTTGAATAAGAAAACTGCCAGTAAGCACAGGGTACAAGGGTAAGAAACAATGACATTTCCCCAGCTCCCTGTCCATCTTACTGTCCACTAGATTTAAAAGGGGGTTACAATGGATTTACAAATCTTCTTCATACAAGCTGAAAAGACACAGTGGCCTAAGGGTACCAACACAGCATCATTTGTAAGGAGATGTAACAACCTCTATGAGACTTCTACAGCTAGGAAAAGAAAGAACCATTGTTCAGATGCATCATCTTTTCTTTAAGTCTTCTTCCTTTTTGGCTTTCTTGTCTAGTTTTTTTTTCAAACGCATCATCTGATGTCATGAAAAGTGCTTTTTCTCCTACTAACGTTGCCTTGCTAGTAGTATTCTTCATAATTCCTAATTTACAAGGAAATCTCTGTCTACAACTAAACCAAACAGGTACTGTTGCAAGTTTCTAATCAAAGTCCATACCCTTATAAATCTCATCCCTTTTTATAAATCTTGACTTAAGTGTCTTTAGTATTTCAATACAAGCAGCAGTTTGGCTGTACAGAGCCATGATGGCATAATTCATAGAATCGTAGAATAGTTTTGGCTGGAAGAGACCTTCAAGATCATCAAATCCAACCTTATTCCTAGTCATATCAAAACCCACTAAATCATGTCCCTAAGCACAACATCCAACTGCCTCTTAGTCATATCAAAACCCACTAAATCATGTCCCTAAACACAACATCCAACTGCCTCTTAAACACTTCCAGGGCTGGTGACTCCACCACCTCCCTGTACAGGCCATTCCAATGCCTGACAACCCTTTCTGTAAAGAAATGCTTCCTAATATCCATCCTGAACCTCCTTGGGTTCAACTTCAGGCCATTTCCTCTTGTTCTGTCACTTGTCACCAGGGAGAACAGACCAACTCCCGCCTCACTACAGATCCCTTTCAAGACAGCTTATATTGATTCATATGATTTTAGTAAGTAATTAGACAGATTTACCATATCAAATGGATCAATTTCTAACAATATTGGTAGAAGATTTTTCTCAGTTGACTTAAATTTTCAGATTAATTTGAGCCTGTTTAACCTTCACTGAGTTCTTACACTTTTTGGGTCCCTCAGTCAACACTACAGATACTAACAGGTCCTTATTAAGTGTTAGATAAAATGTAACTGTGAAAATGAAAATACATGGGTGGAACCACGAAAACTTTCTTTCATTTAACTTTACTAAGACCTCCAGTCTATCAACAATTTTAAATCTTATATTTTAAGGCCTGTAAAATCTGGCAGAATTATTTTTGACATATTGCATGACACCCTAGAGAGTACAATAAGTAGGAGCTGGAATTTACCAGCCATGTTAAAAATCAGCATTTGCAAAACCTCCAGTACTAAAATATTTATGGGCTTCCCTCATTTAGAACATGAAAAACATTTCAAAGCAGATTCCTTTGTACTCTGCAGCACTTGAAGTATTGCATAAATATAGAAGAAAAAAATATTAAAAAATTAAAATTAAGGTGAAATGTAAATTGTTGTTCAAGCTGCAGAGTGTAAAAATATCCTTGTGTTTAGGATATTTTTAAAGGATCTTTGCTAGAGACTTGGAAATTCTCATGGAGTTTATTCCATGGGGACACTGCACTTCAAAGGAAGATGAACAAGTTACCAACATATAAATAGCTAGCACTGTTCCCCAGGGCCCATTACTGGGTCCAGTGTTATTCAATATCTTCATCAATGACTGGATGAAGGGACAGAGTGTAACCTCAGCAAGTTTGCTGACAATACAAAACTGAGAGGAGAGGCTGATATACCAGAAGGCTGTGCTGCCATTCAGTGATATCTGGACAGACTGAAGAGCTGGGCAAAGGGGAAACAAATGAAGTTCAACAAGGGCAAGCATAGAGTTCTACACCTGGGAAGGAACACCACCACACACCAGTACGGGTTAGGGGTAGATCTGCTGGAAAGTAGGTGCATGGAGAAGGACGTTGGAGTTCTGGTGGACAACAAGTTATCCATAGGGCAGCAATGAAGTTCAACAAGGAAAGCCAGTGGTATCCTGGAGTGCATAAAGAAGAGTGTGGCCAGCAAGTTGAGGGACATTCTCCTCCTCTTCTACTCTGCCCTAGTGAGACCATGTCTGGTGTATTGTGTCCAGTTCTGGTTTCCCCAGTTCAAGAGAGACAGGGAAATGCTAGAAAGAGTCCAATGGTGAGCTATGAAGGTGATGAAGGGACTGGAACATCTCTCTTACGTGGAAAGACTGAGAGCCCTGGGGCTTTTTAGCCTGGAGAAGAGAAGAATGAGAGGGGATCTTATTAATGTTTACAAATATCTGAAGGGTGGTCATCAAGTAGAAGGGGCCAGTCTCTTTTCAGTAGTGTCCTGTGATATCATGAAGAGCAATGGTTACAAACTGGAACACAGGAAGCTCCACCTCCACATGAGGAAAAACTTCTATGGTTCTATTATTCTATGATTCTTCCATTGGTCTTTGGATTAGATATTGATGTGGAAACAGTGAAAGATTTTGGTAAAAGAAAGAATGATTTGCTTAACTCCACCAAACCATAGTAAACTAGTCAGTGTCTGTACAGAAAGACTGAAGAATTTGTTTTATGCAGTGAGGGCAAGATTTGAGACACTTTTTCAGTGTATTGTTGTTTCAAATAGAACTTTCTGAACAATATAAAAGTTTCTCATCAAGCTGCATCTTTACTACAAAGCCTTTCCTCAGTCAGAACTAATCAAGTTCAGAGACCAGGTTTTGATCAATCTGAAGGTAGCAGTTTTGCCTGAAATGAAGGACAAAAGAACCATGGAATCAGCACATGAGCATTTGACATGATCGCATTTTTACCTGTAAACAAGAAAAAGTTGTCACTCCATTTTTAAAAATCTGGGAAAAGAAAAGCTGAGATATGCTAAGAAACTTTCAGGATATCCAGCCTTCAGTGGGGTTCTGAAAAGCTAAGTTATTTCTCAGTTTCTCCAGCAACTCAATTCATTAAAGCTGCACAGCAAGTACAATCTGCAAAGCATTTGTTCAACTTGCATGTGTTCTACCAAGAAAGGTGGAAAGTCACCCAAGCCTTGTGAAACGACATCTAGTACTGACTAAGGAATCCAAGTCTACTTTATATGAGAACAATTCTGGACAATCTCTGCAATTCAAGATGAACTGGGTACTGTTAACAAAATTTGTTTAGCAATAATTTTTCTATGAGCATTAACACTAAAATCTTGCTAGCCAGCTAAAAATCATAAGCATTTTCGCAAAGACTGTTGGTAGAGTGCCCTCTATGAAGTTCTAGCAAGTGCCTTCTGATGTGAAGTGAGATGCAGCCTGACTTCTTCAGTTTTGGAGAAACATCTTTCTTGGTTTCTGTGCGTCCCCAGAATGCGAACAGCAATGGAGATCTTTAAAGATGGCTATGCCTTGTTCTTCTGAAAAGATTCACATCATGTTTCCATCCACAGTACTGACAACAGAGACATTTTGAGAGGTTAGTTTTCACAGCTTTTGTAGCATAATTCAGAGACTATTTTCATAGGCTTTGCAATTGCCATCCTCACAGGGCAAGGAACTATTTTTTATACAAATATTCATACTGAAATGTTTATCCTATTCCTGTGTGTTTCCACACATAGATAATTGCAAAACTTCCACAATTCCTGTGGTAATCTGTTCTTAAGTCTTAGAAGTCCTAGTGTCTAAACATCTTGAAGTGCCTTTTGCCTTTCTAAAGGAATTGTACTGGGTCTGGTTGGGATCAAATTAATTTTCTTCATTGTAGTCCATATGATGTTGAGGTTTAGATTTGTGGCCAAAACAGTGTTGATAACACACCATTGTATTAGTTATTGCTGGACATATCATCAAGTCCTTCTCTGCGTCTCATTCTGCCCCAACTAATGGGTAGTCTGGGAGCAACAGCAAGCTGGAAGGGCACACAGTCAACACAGTTTAACCCAACTGACTGAATGCCATATGATGTCATGCTCAGAAATAAAACTAGGAGGGGATTTTTTCCAATGCAGACACTGGCCAGAGACTGGATGGGCATGAGTCTGCTCATGGGAAGCAGTGAGTGATTGCTTTTGCAGGCCTTGTTTTGGTGTCACCTCCCTCATTTTTACCCCTTCGTTTGTTAATCTTCATGCATGTTGACCCATCAACATTACTCACGTTTACCTTTTCTATTCCCTCTCCAGCTCTTCTAGGTGGGGAGTGAGCAACTGAGTCGGGGCTTAGCTGGTGTCCCAGGTCAACTCACCACAGAAACAAAACTTTCCCTGTCCTTCCAACACAGTAACTATATCTCATTGTTGATTAAAATAATCTGGATTTCTTTATTTAACTTTAAACAACCATTTTTGAATTAACAAAAAAATTAGATAAGGGCTGAGGTGTCAATTTTTTTCATCAGTAATAAAAGAAAACCCCACAACTAAAAAAAGAATGCAGAGTTCCTACAGGCATGTCCCCTAGTTGTAAATATGAATTCTGACTGCGATTCCAGTAGCATCAAAAGAAATATGAGACATGAATAATAAGGCAGATAATTCGACAGTGGATGAGGAAAAATTTGCAGCAATTATTTTTCACAAAAAGGTGTTGATAGTTGAAAGTCTGCTGCTTTCTGTACATAAAAGTGCTTTATGCTGTTGGGAGTATACTTAGTATTAAGCTTGAATTCATGAGGAATAAATTAGTTTAAGGGATTAGGCAGTATGTATTATACCAATCTTCTGTCGCTTGAAAATCCTCACTGAGTAGACCTGAGCTGTACATAAAATTTTAAATACTGCTTTTCATTTATTAGCTTTCCAGAACTGAAGTGGTTAAAAAAGTGGTTGTTGGGTTATAGAAGTTTTTTGTTTGCTGTTTTGTTGGGTTTGTTTTTTTTTTAATATCTGTTTATTCAACTTTGACAGCTATATAATAATATTCAATTGAATTCAAAACAAAAATCTCAGCTAGTACTAGTGAAATTGGGTGTATACATATAAAGCAAGCATAGGGCAGATCTTTCATGCTAAATAATGTCTCAAAAATATCTCTGCTTTTACGTTCATTCAGAAACAGATGAAACGTATGCACTTGCTCTCCTACCACATATACAACTCCTGATAAACAAATGCTGAACAGCCTTGTGATTAGTAATATTTCTTATTTTTAGTCTTTCTAGTCTTTGCTAATGTTCAATCTTACAAACACCCAAGCTTAGTCACTGCACTTGCCACTAATGTGACCATGTAAATACATGATCAGAACCATCATTTAAGCATGCATATAGATCACAGGCTTTATGTCCACAAAGATTAATAATGCAAAAATATTATGCAGGAAGAATGAATTACCTATTCAAACAGATGTGCCTTTTACCTCACCTGAGCATCTGTTAGGGCAGGCAAATAGACACGAAAACCAGGTATGCAGGCAGTGAGTGCATTGTTTAAATATGTGAAAAGTGTAACACATTTAGGGACAACTTGAAGAGATTATATAGTATGAAGAAATGGAAGACATCATAGTCAGACATATGCATATGTACATATGACATATGCATAGGTACATAAATATATGTATATATACAATGCATATATGCATAAACAGATATTATATACGTGTATATACATATAGGAGTCTCCTTCTCCTGAGACATTCAAAACCCACCTGGATGCATTCCTATGTGACCTGCTCTAGGTGGTCCTGCTCTGGCAGGTGTATTGGACTAGATGATCTTTCAAGGTCACTTCCAACCCTTAACATTCTGTGATTCTGTCATTCTGTGATAAGGGATCAACTCTTGTTCTATTTTCCTCCATACTATCACGAATAAAAAATAAAGTTGAAAATGTTGTCTCTTTGTGGGTGGGGTTGTTTGGGTTTGGGGGTTTTTTTTGCTTTTTAGGTCATAGTTCTTGTATCTTATACAATGAAATATTTTTCTCTCTTTGACTTGAATTTGGTTCAGTAAGTCATGTCTTTAAGAGGAAATTGTAAAGGAGAAAACTACTTTCTTATTTTGTTAATTATCAGATAGGGATCTTCTTCCCTATTGTCAGACATCCACAGTACGAAGGCACCATCTGAACAGTCAACAAAGGCTGCTTTATCAACATCGAGCAGACACAGGGTTCAGCAAAGATAACCATTTTAAACTGAGATGAAGTTTTGCTTGACACTATGTCTCTACAAGCAACACTTAGACAATCAGTTTTCATATGGCTGCCTAATGCAAGAACTGTAGTCTTCTGCATTTGCCTACTGCTATCCCACAGTTTACCTCTGGAGAAGGTCTTTTCAAGAAATCTGATTGATAAAAACTAATTGCCTGGTAAAGCAAATTCTCTATCCACATATGGGATTTACAAAGCTCCTGTCCCAGGAATAGTTGAAAACCTCATAATATGTTTGGTTTTTTTACAGAAACTAGAAACAAGAACACTGTGACATCATTAAAATCAGTTCTTATGAGAAATCGGATAGCTGTCTTATGGCAATGATAGATTTAATTTAATACACCTTGGAGAGAGATTATACTTTTTCAGCACAGCCTTGGATATGGACAATTGTCCTGGTTTGGGTGAGAACAGAATTAATTCTGTTCAGTGATTTCACTTTTTAGTTAAGTTGTTCTAACTAACTGCACTTTCTGAAGTTAGCAGCCTGTTTTCACAGGCAGTGTCTGCTTCTAGCAGTGATAACATCCCATGTTTAGAGTTACGACCAAGGATTGGTGTGCAGACCAAGACCACTGCTGGATCTTGTGTACCACACTGGGAGGTGCAGAAAGGAAAAGGCCGCACCTGCAGGGAGGAGAAGACAGGACAGGTGACCCTAAACTGACCAATGAGGGATTCCATCCCATATACATCACATTCAGTACAAAGCTGAGGGATCACGAGGTTCTCATCCCCCTTGGGCCTCTTTGCGTCTTTGGTCATCTTGGCTTGGGTCCGCTTCCAGTTCCTTCCAAGGAACATCCGAGGAGGACTTTGTCTGTTCTGCCTTTGATCCCGGTCTGTGTGTTCCTGAATCCAGTACCAGAATCCAGCTCCTGAGCACAGCTCCCGTCTTGTTTGGGACCCAGTCTAGGACTCCCACGGTGACTGCTCCACAGCATCAGTGGTGACAGCGATATAATTACCATCAGGGGGGTTGGGTTCAATATTGGTTTTGTGTATATTTTTACATATTCCAATATTATTATTATTTCCAATTTCATTAAAGCCCTTCTAGTTTCCTTTTCTAATCACTAAGTCTCTCTCCCTTATTCCCTTCCTCTTCCCCTCTGGGGAGGGAGGGGCGTTAACAGACAGTGTCTGTTATAGGTCTAAGGGGCTGTCCTGACCCTAAACCATGACAACAATTTAAGGTGAGATGTCTGAACTCCTCAAAGCTGCCCTGACTCTTCACCCTAAGCAATAAACTTGATTTTGTCAGTTAATTCGTCTGAATCTGTAAGTGTTTTTGCTGATCACGTCCCTGTTCAGAATACCACGGATCAGTTTACAGTCCATGCAGCTGCTTGGGGTGAGATTTATTCAGCTGTGTGGACAGAATACTCAGTCATTTTCAATACTAACAAAAATTCTCAAATATTTGTGACAGGCAGGAAAATGTTTCTGTGCATATTCTCATAACTAGCATGGAATGAAAGAGAATGTGGAGACATGAAATTCCAAAAGTTTGTTATTAAAGATTTTATATGCCAACATGCTCTTAAAAAAAATATTATATAGGGTTTACTTTTCTATCAGGGGGGCTCATACTTTATCTATATTACACTGTAATCCACTTACACAAATCGTGTCCTTGATTTAAAAACAAATTTGTTTCATTTAACACAAAGACAGCAACCTTGGGGAAAAAAAAAATAAATCTCATTTATTTATCCCAGAAACTTATTTTCTTCCAGAATAAAAGAACTATTAAACAACAAAACAAAGGGAAAGAAAAAAGTAAAATTAAACGCCTTTCTAATCTCTGGCTGCATTGCTGTATTCTAGTTCTGCAAGGAGAAATAGTGCTCTTTTTTATTAGCTATCACCACAAGAATTTAAGCAACCCAGCAGTCAACATTTCCCACTGTGGCAAAAGCAATTTTGTAATTGTCCTGTGAATTAGGAAAGTGAACTCTCGGAGGATTCTCGCATCGGGTATTTTCTTGGGCAATGATGTGGAAATAATAGATTTAATGAGAACAGTGTAACGATGTGGAATACAATTTCATTCTTGAGTAAATTTCACATCCTTTCCAACCAGAAAGTGGATTAACATAAAGCGGCAAGCAGGGAACTAACCTGGAGATCCTGCTGCTAAACACAAATAACAGAATGGCCAGATTTGCATTACAGCAGACTTTGATACAACGCAGAAGAAATAAACAGGAAAGCGTTTAGTGGTTATCAGCAGAAATGACAGCATTTTTAACACACTGTGGGATTCATTTATGTGACTTCCCCTCTACTGATGATGGAAACTGCTTGATAGGATCTCAGTACCCCACTGAAAAACTGTACCTCAACATGTACCATAAATTGGGAATTACAATTTTATAAAATCTGTACCCCAGAAGCAGCTCTCCACCAATTACACAGCAGTGTCTGGGTGCACGGGGTGTGCTGAAAGGTGAAAGATGAGAATCAATGAGTGCCCTCTGCTGTTACCTCAGTCACTCTGGGACATTATTTCCACTCTTACTGTATACATGCATTAGTCATTGCAGTAAAGTGCCAAATGCTCAGCAATAAGTCTTCACAAAAAAATTCAGGAATGGTGGCATCTGTGTTGGGCACAGCTCTGCACTGTAGTTGCTCTTCCCTGGAGGGATGACCCTCTCCCCCTTGAAAGATGTAAAGGGTGGAATGGATGCCCCCACTGCAGCAGATCCCACAGTTCTGCCCCTTTCCTTCTCCACCTGCCAAGTCCCCAGCCTTCCCAACAAGTCCCCTGGCACTATCCGCAAAACAGGGATTAGGAACAAAGCTGGTTTCCCAAGGTTATGCAATTCTTTTTAACCCTTATCAGGCCATGCAAACAGGAGGAAAAGGAAAAAGAAAAGACTAGAGCTTGTCATACTGCACTGTACCTTGGCTGCACACCCTAGACATGCAAGGGTTCCTCTCTGCCAGACGTTGTACACAGAAACACTGTTTTTAACAAGCATAAGCTTCTTCTTTGTGTAACTTTGTGACTTGAGAGCAGATGAATACCTGGGAAAGTGATCAGAAAAGGACTAGAGAAATAAGAAGGAAGCTTGTGGAATGCTTGGTCCTCCAGTATGGGCACCCACTTCCTATGTCATAGACAGCAGGATAAAAGTCCTCCACCTGGCAGATAGGAACCCAAACTCTGAGATAAAGATGGAGAGGTATGTTTACACATTTATGTAAATTAGCACCTGTTGAATCAACATTTGGGGCATGCTGATTTGAATAAGGTACAAGACCCAGAAACATAGCTCTAATTTCATCCTATGTCCTTGTGAGCACAAATTCACTGATTGTACAATTAATGCACTACTTTGTGCATCCTACTTTTCCTGTGAGAAAGGAATTGGGCTGGCAAATACACACAATGACCCACATTTGTTTCCAAGATTTCAGTAGAAATCTTGTCTTGACCAGCACTAGAAATTGGCATGTGCTAGCTTTGTGTTGGTTGTTGTGCTCAACAGGGTAACATCCATCTCAGCCTGATTCTTCTTTGGAAGAGTACTAATAAAAGACCTCAGCTTCTTTTATTCAGAGTACTTTATTTAGACTATTAGTTTTACAGCTGACACTTTTACAGCAAGAAAAGTGATACTTAGGATGTAGACTTTGTCATCCTGAATACAATAGAAAGTAAGCAAATCCAAATAGTTTTTCTGAAGGTGCTTAAGTCTCTCAGGACTGTAAATCTTGAACAGCAATTCATACAGTGACATGAAGAATTGCCCTTCCTCTGGAGACCTTAAATAGTCTAAAACAGATTTTCAGAATTCCTCTCCTCCATGACAGGAACACTCTGAAGTTACTTGGAAAAAGAATAGCTCTGTTATGATGTGAATAAATTTACTGGCCTTTGAATTATGAAGGACTGATTAATGGGTAGATACAAAGAATTTTTAAATGATGACCAAATGCTGAGTCCTTCCTATCACCTGTTTCAGCATATTCTACAGCTGGTGCCAACCACCTAGAAAAGGCTGAAGAGGAAGGAGAGTAGCCAATGGAGAGGGAATGAGACTGCATTAAAAATTTACCAACAAACCACAAGGACATTATTCTTGATTCAAGAAAGGAGGCAATGCACAGACACTCCCTTGAATCTTTGGCATAACAAATGCTGTGACATTCAGTAATGCTTGAAAGTTTTAACTTCATCTATGATCAAAGCCTGAAAGAAGAACACCTCTTATTTCCTCCAGATATTTCTGTTGATTACTGCTATCTGTCCAGGTAAATACTAATGTAAATGCTTAGACAAAAGATCCCTTAGCCCATGTACTTGTTCAAGTCTTCTGTGACAAATCACTAGCATATGTAGGAGAATCAGAGGCATTTAGCTCTAACAAAACTCCTTTTGAAAATTCCTGAGATTTGCATCAGGAAACCCTTAGATCCTCAAACAGCAGCTCAAACACTTCCAGTAAGCAAGAGACTACCAAAAGGCTTCAGCAGTGGGAACATTGCCATTCTTTCTCAGCCTTCTGTCTTCTGGTGACCCTACTCATCCCTCACCTCTCAGTGATCATTTTCATTCAAAGAACCAACAAAACAGGAAACACTGGTATAAAGAAAAGCAAATTCACGGTTGCAAAGTAGATCACAGCAACTGGATTTGCTTTGGAAGCAAATTTCTCTTTGTATCTGCCAGGGTAAGGTGACCACAATCCGAAATTACAAGTGGAATGTCCTGAAAGTAGTTAGGAATATCAAAACATCTTCTGGTAAGATACCCGTCTTATGAACCTATAGCCACCAACAGCTTAGGCTTATACTTTGGGATAGTTCCTTGCAAAATAAAGTAAATTAATGCACCAGCTGTATGGTGCATTAAGTTTCTTCTAGTAATTAATACACAGACTTAAAATATCACTTAATCAGGGCCCTAGATCTATGTTATGCAGTCACCATTTGGGGTTTTTTTTTTTGGTTCTTGAGTATAATCAGCCTCACTGTGATTCAGTTTACAGTAGTGCAAATCAGGAATCATTCCAGAGCTTCTAGCCATCCTTGGGACTACTGCATTATCCTTCTTGCAGGCTCTCTCCAAACTGTTCTGTAGTCAAATGTTTGCAAGATGTTTTGACACAGAGCTGGACTCCCTTTGGAGTCAAAGGAGAGAAAAGCATTTCAAGGGCATGATCAGCTTCATTTCTAAGTCAACTTCTAAAACAAATCAGTTTAGTTGCCTGCCAAGAGATATCTCTCCCACAGATCTAAAAAAAGGAGTGAAGGTGACTAGGTCATATGTAGACCTTCACACAGGAAATCCCTAAACTCAGATGAAATGAGTAGCTACTTTGATAAGTTACACCTAGCATTAAAAAAACCTCTCAGCCTGGTACCTGACTTGAGTGAAAAACACCTCTTGTACAAAATATGGATTGGAAACCTTGTTCTTTTTTTGTGTAATATTATTTATCTATTGCCTGACAGTGTAAAATAATACAGATGAAATACCGATTCCCTACAGCGAATGTTTAAGGCCTGGAGTTCACCCTGGCATCGTATTCATGCATTTCAAATAAAGAATATTTATGCTAAATTTCCTCTCAATACAACCAGATTATAAAAAGCTGTTCCAGGAAGGTAGTGCATAGATGGTCAGACTGTCTTGTCTGTAAGTAGTGTTTTAATACGTAATGAAAATCACAGCATCAATGAAGTGTAGCATATTTCTGTCAACACCAAGTGGTATGCATATACATTTCTATGAGAATTAAGAGACATATTTTCTCAAAACATGACATTTGCCTTTTTCCCTTGAATAGTTGAAAAATGCTAAAATGTCATCTCAAAATGTTCACTATTTGCCTTGTGGTTTTACTAAATCCTTTTAAAGAAATTAAACAGCCTACACACTGACTCATGAGCAGCTTTTTCCATTTATTTATTTTTTAACAGATGCCCAACAGTGTTAAATAAAAAGCACTGTTCCTTCTCTCGGCATATTTTTCTATATGTAAAAATTCATCTCCCTTTGTCTTATATCCCACACAGATACACACATACACACAACACCATGGTCTGCTTGGTCTGATTATCGGATAGTGTTCCTGACAGCCAAATAAATGTGACATGCTGGATCAAACCTCTGCCTTTGCCAAACAGGGATTTACATGAAGGAAATAAAAAAGAAAACATACATGTCTCACTTGCAAACATTTTGTTGCTTCACATGCTATGATCACAGAAGAGAAGGAAGGAGTGTCAGGTGTAAACTACCAGGCATTAGCCTCAGGGTGCTGAATTGCTTCCCCCATCAAGGAAGCCAAATTGATGGGTATGAAGAACTGCAAGATAGAAAAGATTTAGGACCAATCCCAGGCTCATGTGGAGCACAGCTCCTCCAGCCTTCAACAATGCGTAATATATAAATAACATAAATTATCTATGAACTGCTTCCCACATTGCATTTTCATCTGTGGAATCAGTTTTCAGGAATCAGCTGGCACCCTCACTGCAGTACTCCCATGTCTTTCTAAAAGGAAAGACATCTTAAGTTTGAAATGAAGCATGACCTTTGTCATTTAAGTTATAAATAAGTCATAAGGAGGAAAATAAGTTAGTTCTTTAGTTATAATTGCGATGTAGTTGGGTATCAGGTCTGTGCAGGCATGCACACCCATACACTTAAGAAGTCACAAATGCCCTGGGTGGTTCAGGAGCTTGTCATCAAAAAGGATGATGAGCAAATGGGCTGGTTTGTGACAAAGGACCAGTTTGAAGCTTGGCGATTGACTGAACCATAACAACTAAGTGCCTGACTGATTGTTAGGGGTGGGAATTTCAGACAGTTCTAGAGATTCAGGCAGCTCCTACTTTGTCCAGCCCACATGGTATGCTAGAATCTGGTGTTCTCCTGGGTGGAGAGCCTGTCCTTTCCTTCCAGACACACTCTTGTGTGGTTCACGCTTCAGGAGAGATCAAGCTGGGCACAGGTAAGACACCTGTACACAGTCAATATAAATGGTTTCTAAATGGTGTAGGGGCTCTGGCTGGGATGGAGTTAAGTTTTATGTAGGACAGTCTTTTGTATGTATTCAAGATATTAAATACATACAAAATTAAGATATTAAATACATAAATCTCCCAATTCATCTGAAAATACCACTGTGAGGATCCATGCAACAGAGACTCCCATTACCACCTGGTAAGCTACCAACTGTCCCAAATTTTCAAGAGATTTGATTACCCATGTGAGTTACCCTGTGCCAAGATCTGAATAGATCAGATTTTCTCTTTAACTAACACTCTGCCATGATTTTCTCTGAAACAAAAGGCAATTTGCACCAAAATTCCTGCTGCTCCAAGAAGAACCCTCCCTCTGTGTTTTATACTAGGTCTCAGAGTCCTGCTTTTTTAAATTTATAATTAATGGTGTGTCATCTTATTTTGTGATTAAAGCCAGACTATTCAGAACTTTCAAACAGAAGGGGACAAGGGGCTCAGAATCTGGGACTGCAATAATCCACTCAATATAGCAAAAGACATATGTAAGTTGGCAAAAAGGTGACTGTGATGAAGCAGTTTGGACAAGTCAACAGGTCCGATCAGAGTCAGAATCAAGAAGCCACCTGCAAAATACCTCAAACAGAAACTGATAGAGAAGATTGGGCTTAAAAGCACTCACAGGAAGTGGGACAGGTCCCCACTGATCTGATCTTCACTGCTCATCAATGCAAGGGCTAACAGAACAATACCCAAACTGGCCCTAAGCCAACACAATCAAACCCCAACAATGGGGCATGCCCTCAGGGCCCTGACAACTGCAACAAACCCCCAAAGGTCAAAGTTGTGGATGAGATAACCAATCTAGCAAAGGTGCTTGGAAGCTTCTACTTATATCGTCAGTATTTCATGATTAAGGTAAGTATTTTATCTTATTTTCTTCCTCATCTACTTTTAAGCCATTACCAGAGGCAAAACAGATAATTATATTAATTTTTCATTGTCAAGCACATTAATTTATGAAAAATAATTCTTGCCACCTTTTATACCAAGCCATTTATTATCAAATCTCCCAGCAACCACATTTTTTTTGTGTGTTATTCACTTTAGAGGCTTGCTGTGAAGATGGCAAATAATAGATGACCTGCCATTTGTGAGACAAGTCATTCCAGACTGACAAGTCTATATTACTACTCGCCCTTGCAGCAGTAACAAAAAATCCATTTATGGTTTTAATAATGCTAATTCTGTCAAGTATTTTTCTTTTATTCTGCTTGTGTAACTTCTACAAAAGCTAATGGGATTTTTTACAAAATTCATAGCAGGTTCTTCTCCCAAAATCTTGTAATTTCAGCTAATTTATTCTCTAGCTAATCACCAGTGGCAAAAATCTTGCAATATAAAAATAGCTACTCTTTTATTTTGTATGAATGTCCAGGCAGGTTTTACAGTTTTTTCACAAAGAAGCCCAACAAAACAAACCCCTACATAAAATACTGAAAAAAACCCAAACAAACCAGACCAAAAGGTTAGGACATACATCATGTTAAAATTCTGTAATTACTTCAACTATTTTATCCAGTAAAATATGATTGCATACTGCTTTCATGACAAGGTCTAAGAATAGAAGTCGCTTTATGTGTTTCTGCATCTGTGACTGTTTAACTAGTATTTGAACTACTTGCTTTTTTAAAAAAAAAAAAAAAAGACAATGGGTTAGTGTGAATATTCTTTATGTGCTGAATGCAAAAAGATTACACTAGTTAAAGCCCTTTATTTCAGATTTATGGACTATAATACCTTACAATGTATAACCCTGCAAATTCATTTCTTGCATGTTTAAGAGATTGAGGTAATGTGTTGCATGCAGAGGCAAAAGTCCAGAACAAATAATAGTGTTTAACTGACCTGTCATGAGCCCAGGTGGTTGGTGCTTTTCATTAACTAGCCCCACTCAGCCATCCCCTGGGCTTTGGCAACGATGCACCCTGCATAGACATCTGGTGCCACTGCCATACGCAGGGAACATGGAGAGCAACTTGTATTCATCCCCTGGAGGGTCACCTCCTGCTGGATTACAGCAAGGTAGGGAAGCTTTTTAGCTGCTTTTTGTTCAGCTATTTTTTAGTTATGGAAGATCTACAAAGAGTGGGTTTAAACAGTAGGCAATCACCAAGCCCAGTTTGTTTTCTACAAAAAAAAAATGTTTTCACCTCCAGTTCCACCTCCTTCTCTCTTCTTCACACAAAACAAGCAAAATCTGCTACCCAAAAAAAAGAAAGCAACCATGACAGTCCAGTTACATTCAGATTTTTTGTGTAGCTACAAATGTCTACACCCAAATTTTGCATGTGGTTCAGCATGTACAGATCAGTAGTGGAATTTTCACAGGGCCCCATGTCCTGAGGAGCCACATTTTCAAAAGGTCTCTGAACACCTGAAAATTTGAATCCAGCTGTCATTATGGATGAATGAAGATGACGTCCCAAACTCTTTATGAGTTTCTTCTTCATTTGGAAAATGATGCTAAATCCTTCTTCCTCATCTTCTATTTTTTAACAATTTCCCGTCTAATTTGGAAAAGGGATGAGATGACAGTGCTCAAGAGACTGTTGTGCCTGTGGCCTGCAATATAACAGTTTATATCTCAATACTTTCCATATTGATTAAACCACAGACATTTCACTTCTGTTAATATTGTCAAAATGTACAGTCTGTTTCCACTTAAGATAGAAATTAGCAATGATCTCCATGTTCAGTGATTCACCAAAATGCCCCTTTCCAATAAATTGTTCATCAAATAGATATAAAGAATCAGAAAAGGCTGAGAAACAAAATAGCTATGCTTTGCTATCTCCACACATCTGTACCTTACACTTCTCAGGGGACCAATAAGGGAACAATTTCAGGAATTATTTCCAAAGCCAGCACTACTAGAGAAGGGGATACCAAAAAAGCAACACTTGGGTAGAAACATTCTCTGTGCATCTCTCTCTTTGAAGTTATGCAATAAATACCGTCTTGTGGCACAACATAAAACCTGAAGAAGTTCTGGGATTAAAATCCACTTTATTATTCCAGGTTGTTTATGCCCCATTCTCCATGTAGGGTGCTGTTTGCAGGGGTGGAATGAATATTAGGAATAACAGACTAAATGTCATTGACTTCTCACCAAAATTTATGTCAAGTGAAGACTTACAAGTGGGGGTAGCTGAAGAGGATCATACAGCTTCAGAGATGAGGACAGCCTGTGTCTGGACAGCAATGCAGCCCCTATATACCCATGAAAAGTGAAATTCTCTGTCCGACTGGGCTTGCTTGCTTCTTAGGAATTTCTACAGCACCTGTGGACAATCACCGTCTTGTCTGAAAAAAAAACAAAACAACCCAGCCTTTGAAACAGTTTTAATAGCTTATTTAGAGCAGTGTTGAGAAGACAATGGGATTGCATTTCAACTCTGTCAAACCAGCACAGAGGACTGCATTAAAAATTGCTCATCACAAGGAACAGCAGGAAGAGCATTGACTTAAAAAGGTGAGTGAGAAGTAAAATGAGAAGAAACAAATTTTTTTTAAAGAGAAACAAAGTAAAAGGAGAAACAAAAGTAAAAAAAAATATGAGAGAAACTAATACTGTAAAAATGAGCAAGAATATTTGCTATAGCTGCTGTTTCTGCTACACTATCTGCTGTTTTAAACCCTATTTAAAATGAATGTCATTTTAATTCAACATGGAGAAAGGCTATGCAGCTCTACTTCTTATAGTCTCAATTGTTAAAAGATGGACACTGATCAGAAGGCATATAATGAGATTGCAGAATGCCTCACAGCTGTGCACAATAAATACTCTGCCGATGTAGTTCATAAATTGTAAACCAGGGTACAAAATTATAAGGTCAGCTAAAAGTTCATAAGATCTAGACCTGAGAGATACTGTATTTGTCTGTGGGGTGGAAATGTTTAGGTTCACATTCCTGCATGAGGGAAGCGATCAATTCTTTTTACTCAACACTGGGGGGACAGATCTGGAGCTCTGTATCCAGTGTTGGGCTTCCTAGTACAAGAGAGACACAGATATACTGCAGTGACAAAGGGTCATGAAAGTGATTCAAGACTTGAAGCATCTGTCTTGTAAGGAAAGAATGAAAAAGCCAGGGCTGTTCAGCCTGGAGAAGAGATGGGTCAAAGATGTGTCAAGAAGATCTTATTAATGTGTAGAAATACCTCTTCGGGGGTAGTAGAGAAGGCGGAGCCAAACTCTTCTTGGTGGTGCCCTGTGACAGGGTAAGAGGCAATAGGCACAAAATAAAACCAGAAAATTCTGTTTCAGCTGGAAAAAATCTTTTTTTTTTTTTTCTTTTTTTTTTTTTTTTTTTTTTTTCATGTGAGTATGGTTACACAATAGAAGAGATCACCCAGAGAGGCTGTGAGTTTTCCATCCTTGGAGATATTCGTAACCTGACTAGACACACCCCTGAGCTACCTGCACCACAGGACCCTGGCTTTGAGCACAGGGGTTAGACTAGATGATCTCAGGAGGTGCCCTCCCTCCTTAGTCTCATTATGAGGTTCTGTAATGAACCAAATGAAAACAGAAAATCAGAATCCTTAAGAAATAACAGGGTTGTGACCACAAAAAGCTCACAATAAAATTGTGAAAGAGACAATACTGACTTTGTTAAGTCAGCCTTTTTGGAGCTGTGGTAGTTCTCAGACTCACACAAGAAATTTTTGAGCATAAACTGTTTGCCTTTAAATGTACAAGCTGACATGTAAAGAAACATTTTTTACAAAATCTGGGGGTATTATTCACACAACAAGGATCTTATCACAGCACTGAAAGAATCCGGATGAAGCCCATATAGTATTCAATAGGAGTTTTGACTGATAATACATGTACTGAAAATTTAAGAGGACTTGATACTTTGAAGTCTTATCTAGTAAGAATCAGTCAACTGAAGAACTGGAATGGATCTCTTCTTTCTGGAGACTTTCACGTGTAGACTTGGGAGGTAGGTTTAGTCTGAATTTCACTGTTATATTATTAAATTTTTTTTTTTTTTTTTTGCTTTCGAGGTTCTCTTTAGCCAAAATTCTTTTTTTTTTTTTTTTTTCCCTGAATGGAAACTGCTATTTAGTCACTAAATTAAATTACAGTCTCTGAAGAGCTAAATTAATGTTGTTTGGGTATTTTCTCTTTGCTTGTTTTAAATCTGAATGCTCTTTAAAGCTGAAGAAGCAGTATTCAAATATCATACAACTACATCTTAAACCAAGTAGGAGTCGTAGGGCTGCAGTACTGTACAAGTCACACAGAAGCATGTACTTTGTAAAAAATCATATGGGAGATCCTCCTTCCATCTGTGATGCAAAACAAATGTTTCAGTATCATGGTGAAGTACTGCAGTTTCATAATGCTTAATCATTGAGGTGGCTATTATATAGTATAGCCAAGAATACCCGGGTTAACGTGCTATAAGTGCAAGGTAAATCCAACAATCTGATTCTCCCTCCACTTATACCAGTTTTAAGCATGTATGACTGATATATTTGGTAGAGTTATTCCTCAGCTGATGTGGTGAAGCCTCCTGTAGTGGGTCTGGCTGAGCTACTTTTCCCCATCTAGCCCTCATGCTGCAGTACTGGGAGCTGGAGGGTGTTGATAACACACCTGTGTTATGACTGCCAGTGCTCACACAGC
>WTSP01009949.1:0-15676 GCA_025331215.1 Actenoides lindsayi
ACAGGTTGGGGAATCTAAAATACAGGTGGGGGGAAGTAGAGGGAAAAAAAAAAAAAAAAAAAGAAGAAAGAATAAAAGAAAGAAAAAGAAAAAGGAGCCGACGGAGGAGGAGGAAGAACAAACCCATCACAGGAGGCAAAGAAAACGGGGACAACCCTGGTCACCGCTGCAGCTGCTGCCACCCCCACCCCTGCTCGGGGATGTACCTTTCCATTTGTTGCTTCTTCCTCTGCTGGGCTCCCGCCCTGTCGCTGAAGAACCTGAATTACTCGGTGCCGGAGGAGCAGGGAGCGGGAACGGTGATCGGGAACATCGGCCGCGATGCGCGGCTGGCGGCTGGCGCGCCGGGAGGCGGGATGCTGCCCGCCGAGCGCGGCGCTCCTGGCGGCGGCGGACGCGGCCCCAAGTCCACCTTCCGTGTGCTGGAGAACTCAGCCCCGCACCTCCTGGACGTGGACGGGGAGAGCGGACTGCTCTACACCAAGCAACGCATCGACCGCGAGGCGCTGTGCCGGCGCAGCGCCAAGTGCCAGCTCTCCCTCGAGGTGTTTGCCAACGACCAGGAGATCTGCATGATCAAGGTGGAGATCCAGGACCTAAACGACAACGCACCAACGTTCCCCTCTGACCAAGTGGACATGGACATCTCAGAAAATGCTGCACCAGGCACCCGCTTCCCCCTCACCAGCGCCCATGACCCGGATGCTGGAGACAACGGGCTGCGCACCTACCTGCTCACCCGTGATGACTACGGCCTCTTCTCCCTTGATGTGAAGTCCCGTGGTGATGGCACGAAGTTTCCGGAGCTGGTCATCCAGAAGCCATTAGACCGTGAAGAGCAGAGTCACCACACACTGGTACTGACGGCACTGGATGGTGGTGACCCACCGCGCTCAGGCACAGTCCAGATCAATGTGCGTCTCATCGACTCCAACGACAACAGCCCTATCTTTGAGGCAGCCTCCTACGTGGTAGAACTGCCAGAGAATGCACCACTTGGCACTGCGGTCATTGACCTTAATGCCACTGATGCTGACGAAGGTACCAACGGAGAGGTGCTCTACTCCTTCAGTGGCTACGCGCCCGAGCGTGTCCGTGACCTGTTTAGCATCGACCCACAGAGTGGTCTCATCCGTGTCAAGGGCAATCTGGACTATGAGGAGAGTGGCCTCATTGAGATCGATGTCCAGGCTCGGGACCTGGGGCCCAATCCCATCCCCGCTCACTGCAAGGTCACTGTCCGCCTCATTGACCGCAATGACAATGCACCCACCATTGGCTTTGTCTCTGTTCGCCAGGGAGCACTGAGTGAGGCTGCCCCACCGGGCACCGTCATTGCATTGGTGCGGGTCACTGACCGTGATTCAGGCAAGAATGGGCAGCTTCAGTGCCGGGTCCTGGGTGGCGGCGGTGGGCCTGGAGCCATCCCTTTCACCTTGGAGGAGAACTATGACAACTTCTACACTGTAGTCACTGACCGGCCCCTGGACCGTGAGGCGCAGGATGAGTACAATGTGACCATCGTGGCACGTGATGGGGGCAACCCCCCACTCAACTCCACCAAGTCATTTTCTGTCCGGATCCTTGACGAGAATGATAACCCACCCCGCTTCAGCAAGAACCTCTATGTATTACAGGTTCCTGAGAACAACATCCCTGGAGAGTACCTGGGCTCTGTCTTGGCCCAGGACCCTGACCTGGGCCAAAATGGGACAGTGTCTTACTCCATTCTGCCTGGGCACGTTGGTGACGTCTCCATCTACACCTATGTCTCTGTCAATCCCACCAATGGTGCTATCTATGCCCTGAGGAGCTTCAACTACGAGCAAACAAAACACTTTGAGTTTCGTGTGCTGGCCAAAGACTCGGGTTCACCCCACCGTGAAAGCAATGCCACAGTGCGTGTTACCGTGCTTGATGTCAACGACAATGCACCCCTCATTGTCCTACCTGCCCTCATCAATGACACTGCTGAGCTGCAGGTGCCACGTAATGCTGGGGTGGGCTACCCTGTGGGCACCGTCCGCGCCCTGGACAGTGACTTTGGGGAGAGTGGGCGCCTCACGTATGAGATTGTGGAAGGCAATGAGGAACACCTTTTTGAGATGGACCCCACTAGCGGTGAGATACGAACCTTGCACCCCTATTGGGAGGAGCTCAGCCCTGTGGCTGAACTGGTGGTAAAAGTCAGTGACCATGGCAAGCCTAGCCTCTCTGCAGTGGCCAAGCTCATTGTCAGGGCCTTGGCGGGGCCCCTGCCCGAGGCTGGCGAGCCACAGGTGAATGGTGAGCAGCATCGGCGACCACACTGGGACTTGTCGCTGCCCCTGATCGTGACGCTGAGCACTGTCTCCATCATCTTGCTGGCTGCCATGATCACTATTGCTGTGAAGTGCAAGCGAGAGAACAAGGAGATCCGCACCTATAATTGTCGCATTGCCGAGTATAGCCACCCTCAACTGGGAGGAGGGGGAGGCAATGGCGGGGGAGGAGGAGGCAGTGGCAGTGGAGGGGGCAAGGGCAAGAAGAAGAAGATCAGCAAGAATGACATTATGCTGGTGCCCAGTGAGGGCGAGGACAGCCGGGGGCCCCTCAATGTCATGAACGTGGTGAGCAGCCCATCCTTGGCCACCTCACCCATGTACTTTGACTACCAGACCCGCCTACCCCTCAGCTCTCCCAGGTCTGAGGTGATGTACCTGAAGCCCGCCTCCAACAACCTGACTGTACCCCAGGGACATGTGGGCTGCCACACCAGCTTCACAGGGCAAGGGACTAACGCCAGCGAGGCTCCCCCGAGCCGGATGTCCATAATTCAGGTAGGAGACTTTTAGAATACCCTGGACCTCACTTTAGATTCTGGTTTAACTTTACCTTTTGTCTGCAGTGAAATCTGCTGTAAGGCATCGCTGAAGGGACCAACACAAGTCACTAAAGAGAAGTGGACTTAATGAAAGCGGAACCAGACCACATCTGGTGGGTCTGGTTCTGCTGTCACACTGGTGTTTCCTGTGTGATTCAAAAGTAAATGCCCACTGAAACAAACAGAGTTATAACAGTGCAAAAGAGGTGCATGTGAGAGTGCAGACAGGGGGTTAGTACATTTGAGGCATGGTAGGGTATTTTTCCAGAAGGCTATCAGACTGAGGTGGGCTCCTCAGGTTTCACTTCATTTTGGTTTTGGGTGGAGAAGGGGGAGGGCATTTCTGAAGCAGCCAAATCATCTACACTAGCAGGACGTGGGAGAAACTCTACACACTGAGGACATCTATTGCAACAGTGTATTATAGCCCTCCAATCCTCTATGTAAATATGAGCTATCTTTCCAAGATGTATGGTTTTATTCTTTTTATTTTCCTTCTTTAGATTATATATACATAAATATTTATTTTTTTTAATGCAGAACAGTATCATTGGGGCCCCATTGCCTCCTCCTCTCCCCATAAACAACCAAACCTTTGGCGTTGAGAATTCTGCTTAGTCAAATAGAAAGAAAATGTATGTGGTGATTCCCTCCTACCCCCAAATGTTAATGAAACTCACATCCTGTCATAAACCATCAAAACAACTAGTCAGATTTCCAGTAGCCTGAGTCAATATTGATGATTGCTTTATAGCGAGACTTACATGCTCTGTCTTCTACCAAAGCTCATTTAGAAATTACAGCTGGGCTGCTTTCTGCTGCCAGTTATATTCCACACTGTCCTCTACTGACTTTTGTGAATGTGAGAAATGGCAGTATTTGGACCATTTGATATAGGGTGTTAATCAAAGAACGACTTAATTTTTAGCAGGTAGTTTAAAATCCAAACTCAGAAGATATATTCCAGAGCAGTGAACTCGCAGTGAAGGTGAGGGCAGAATTTGGCTCCAGCTCATTTAATTTAAAGTATTACTTCATGATTAATTCAGCTTAGTGTTCAAATACTACAGGTATGTTCCAAAGTGATTTTTAACATTTGGATTGAAAGCAGGCTCTGGATAATGACTATTAAATATATTTGAAATGTCATATCTGTTTTATTCTGTGGTTTTCCTAACATACTGTTCTGAGTCACAGGGGAATGAGCTGAGTGTATCAGAAGTGACACAGACTCATTTTGTGTATGCAGCAAGTGGGAAAGAAGTTGCACTCTAGACAGTTGATGTATCAAAAGAAAATTCTTAATATCTTGGAGCTATCATACCCTGTGGTCTGTGAACACCAAATGTTCTAGTTGCCAGGTGCATCTAATGTTTTAAACTAAATAGAAATGGTAATTGGCAGATTAAGTAATCAAAATTCAAGTAACTGATGGCCAGTATGTTGAATATATGTAACTGGGGGAAAAAAAAAAAAGGTACAAGAAAAAAGACTGTCTGTACAAGGTCACTGTGAACTAATCCTCAACCCATTACTGAGTTGTGTCACAGAAACAGTTTAATTTTATGCCTATCATGAATTTGTGTTGCTATCAATTAGGTGAGTGGAGCAATACTTAAAATACAAAATTGATTTTAACAAAAAGTGACACTAAAGGAAAGAGTTCAGGTTAGGGCACAACTGGAGATAATTTGATTTATAATTCATTCATTAAAGAACAACTTTTAATGACACTTGTTGAAGTAATGTCAACTTTTTTACTGTAAAATGGAGTTATCAGAATGCTAAAACAAAGCACACATTTTTTCCTACTGACAAGTGTAATAGTTACTAAAGGACAGAAAACTATTCTTTCCTACCACCATGTAATGTCTATATAAAGCAAAATAATTAATGTATTGATGCTACTGAGTAGTAAAGATTCAACTGTAGTGTAAAATCCCTATGGAAAATATGATTCCTTTTTTTTTTGCAGTGTTCACTGTATAATATCAATCATGATTTTTTTTTTTTTTTCTGAGATCTATATAAAGCTAAAAGAGGAATTTCCTCCCTTAAAAAAGGTGTGTTGTGGTTTCTATAAGAGTTTTCATTATGACAGCTGTGGGAAACATTAACTCCTCATAGCACATACTGGTGTATCTAACATTGTTTTTGCTTTCTCTTACTATCTACAGAGTGTTTTGAATGTTTAGTTGGTCCAGCTAGTAGGTTAGAAAACATTCATTTTTCCCTAGTGAACAACCTGTTCAAACATACTTATTGATACAATATTTTGTAGCTTTATCGACAAAACAAATACACAGTATGAAACAGAGTAGTTGATTTCTATTTAGGAAAGGCCCAGACTTAAAGTAGCTAAATGGGAAAATCTGATCCTCATAACTATAATTTTGTATTACTAAAATACATTTTGTACTCTCCATCTCCACATCCCTGGAGTATATCTTATATAAAATTTGCATTTAGAATGTAGACACCACTTTGTGCCTGATCCTGTAGTTCTGCCTCATGTAAAATTCCAAATGCAGATTTACAAAGAAATAGTAAAGGACCATCCCTCTCTCTGGATCTACTACATTCTTAATCACTCCAGGAAACCTGTGTCTGGAAAAGTAAATTGCACAGTTAGGAATCAAAGGTATAGCCAGTGGAAAAAAGATACAGAATCCAAACAGCAGTTTTATCATTTCCTTTCATTAGCCAATTCAGAAAAGCAGTTTTCTTCATTAGCTTAGTAAGGGAAAGGTAAATGATTGTGTAAGTGTTCTCTAGTGAATATTTACTTCAGTTTTTCCAGATATATTCCTGAACCATGATAATCTCACACTGTATAATTCACACAATAGAACCACTTTTCATTGGTCTCATTTTCTCAGCAAGCGTTTTATGGTAGAATTCTCTAGCAGGAGCCTGTTATTAAAACTTGATGTTCATATATATATTTGTACATACATATATATCTATGGATATGTATACATGCTAAGTATTATATTATATTATTAGTACATACAATTGAGTCTATAAATATTTAAAATCAAATAAATTATTTCTTTCTCAGTAAGATCCAAATTTTCTCAGTCTTACTAGGAGTGCATAATGTTGGGGTTTTTCCTTTGCTTACTAGTAAGAGCTAGTAAAGTCAATAGGCTTTATGATTCCTTTACTTCTCATGAATAGTATTTTATTCTACAGATAGTCCAGTTTATATCAATGAATACCTGTGGAGTAAAGAGTTACTTAGTGAATATGTATTTCAGACTGAACCAAAATGGCCAGCAGTTGAATAAAGTACTGCCTGATATGTGTGGGAGTGGTGTAATCTTGCCTCTCTTTAAGTGACTGATGTAATACATTAGCCACATGGTTTAAAAATTTGTGGGTTTTTTCACTACTTTGTAGCATTCAGCTACGTGCCACAGTTGCACGTGTTACTTGCATGAATCAATGAACTTTTTCAGTGCCATAAAAATTAAATGATTTAACCATTTCATAGGGCAGCCAAGGATGCTGAGTACCTTCAGCTTTTACTGGTACAAGAGACTTGCAGGTCTTTAGGGCCTCTAAAAATAGACCGTCTGTGATTTGATGTGTACATAAGGTCGGTGTGTATGAAGAACTGTGTTTAGTAACATACTGAGAAGTTAGAACAGTTACACTTTAATGTGCTTCATTGCTTTTAACTTCAGCAGCACTCATATTCTTAACTTCCTTTAGAAACAGTGCTTTCAAATGCAAGTCTGTGAAAAATATTTAAATATAGGCTAGTGAACTACAATTCTCATTGCCAGATTCAAAATTCCATGTGATCTTTGAATCACCTAAGTTCTAAACTACCCATTTTTACTGTGGAGAAAAAAGAGGAAAGCAGGAGAAAATGGAAACTACATGGCTGAAAGAAGATTTCTGTTCACTCTAGACCTTAAAGACTACTGAATAAATTCTGTTCATCTCATTCTAGTGAGTAAATCAAGCTGAACTACTCACCTGACTAAAAGAAACAGAATTTTGCTTTCTTTTGAAGAGCAGACATTAGAAAAAGAAATATAATGTAGAAACATACACATGTATGTTTATCTCATCAAAAAGTTCTGCCCTAATCAGTTTGCCTTTCCTGTGGTTAACAAGTTATGATTTCTTCTTGCAGATTTCCAATAGATAAAATAGTTGATGGATACAGGGAAACAAATACATTCTTTAAACAAACAGGTTCTGCAAATAGGTTTCTCGACGTGAAATGCCACTACTGTAGAAAGCTATCTACATATGCAAGCAGTGTTGATCATCCAAGAGGTTATTTGTTATACTTGTGGTGCAACTTGGAGAGGTTTGCAAATATATCAGGAATGAGACAGGCATAAATCAAGAAAAGGATGGTCACGGCTTTTGCTAAACAACAGCTAAAAAAGAATGGCTTTGTTGCAAGAAACTCTCAAGCTGGGAATCCCCATAGCTGCCCTACTGGGTGGTCCTGTAGCATCTTAAGATAAAGTACAGATCATTCTTAATACTTCAGATACCTGATGTTTATGATGTGTCAATAGATTACTGTCAAGTCCCAGTGCAGCTTCATCACCAGTTGTCTAGTAGTACCTAAGAAGATAGAGTCTTCAGGCGAAATAAAATATATAAGCTGTACTAATACTGCTCTGTATTTAGACATACTATTCTGTGCTTACTTTGAGAAACTTCAGCTCAGAAATTTCATGATTGCAAACAGAAGTATGCAGCTGCTGCAGTATAAGGAGAAGCAGCTTTCCTCTCAGAAGTTGCCTTCATTCTCAGCGATTTCAACTCCTATCTGAAAACAGAGGCATAAATTTATTTATTACCTTTTCTTTTATACATCTTCTGTGGCAAATAAGGAATATTATTCTCTCTCACTAGAGCTAGTAGAAGTTAACATTTTGCATCAAGAGGATACTGGGGCAGTTCTACACATATACAGGCTTGCAGGTTTGTACTCTATAATTCCCAATTTTTGCAGCTGCGTATTCTAGGGCTGTATCTAAGGACACTAAATTGTCATCAGATCAAACTCCAACACTACCTGACTAAGATGCATTATGGTAGTTTTTACAGTGTTTTACAAGGTTAGGTGTCTTGCAAAATAACTCCTGTGAATGTTTGCGTTGCATAAATACAGCCTGCAGTTAGGATGATTTATCTTACATCATCCTGTAACTTTGGTTTTTCCTATTCAGTGAAGTTAGTATCAGGATTGTCTGTGCAAGAATTTCAGAACAGGATCTTTTCTATACTTTCATGAAGTATTATTTCATTTTTTATCAAGATACACTGCACAGTACTGTACACACAGTACATATATTTGAGGACCACATTTGGCAACATATTGCTCACTGTTGCATCCACCCTGTCTGCTGAAATAGGCAGAAGAAGCAAAATTAGGCTCCCATTTTGTGTTACATATTCTCTGGCCTTGGTCTTGATCTCCTTGATGCTACTCTTTACAGCAATATTATTTCAAAAGAATCATTCCTAGTATATAGGTATGTATGAGATCTAAAGAACTTTCCAAGATGAAATGCTGTAATATAGAACAATAGAAATAATAGAGAAAAAAACAATTTAAGAGGCTGAAGTAGAGCATTGATATTATGAGAAAGAAAATTATATTGTCAGAACAGAAATTCTTGTTAAACAGTAAATTAAGAGTATTAATGTCTCTGTAGAACTTGCTGTTTTATAAAGTATAACAGTTCAACAAAGTTAGTGTGGGTAAAATTTCATTTAAGGTATGAAGCAAATCATGCAGGTTTTACTGGATCACAGCTCTTATCAGCTCTTAAAGTTGTCTGAGCTTTCTTCATCTTGGTGCTCACTGTCACTACCTAATCCTAAATGTGAAAATCCACACACATTTGTGATTACCAGTGCAATTTTGATGACTGATCCTTTGAAGAGTTATCTTTTAGCAACATACTTGTTCAAGTTTCTGTTATCCTTACTCACGCTGATGAAAAGTCCTGTTCTTACTCATATTTAAATCAATAGCATAATTTTGACTTCATCAATGGTTTCAGTTTTTCAAGAGAAAATTGTGACTAAGAGCCTTACAGAGTGCATGACTGGGTTCTTCGCTTTTGGATTTCGTCTTTTTGTGATATTTTCTTACAGCTTCTTTGCAAACAATTAAGGGGACTGGTATTTACAATATTTTGTAACTATGATGTGAACTGTAACATAGAATCATAGATTCATAGAATCATTTAGGTTGGAAAAGACATTTATGATCAAGTCAAGCCATTAACATAGCATAATCAGGAGTGCAGCTGAAAGAAGAAATCAAAGACCCCATTGAACATATTGCTGAATGCATATTTTCACATGGTCTCATGTATTTTTAAAGTGTGCATAATATAACATTATTCTTAAAATTAAGCAAATAGTTTTAGACAGAATATCATTAGGTACATGTAAAATATTTGCCAATATCACTTGATATTAAGAAAGCATAGATACAACCTAGCTTCCATAATAAGGCAAATGTCATTAAAAAAAAATAAATTATTCCCAAGTCACAACATTTGTCTGTAAAACCATTGGAATTTTGTTTTCAAATGAAAAAATTATATATTTCCTCTCCCTACATTTTTTTTTTCTATCCACTACCTTCCCTCCCAGGAAATATTAACATACAGAGTAACACTTACACATATGTTTTTAAAGATCCTGCTTGCTTTCTCTTTGTTTTATTGTTTCTACAAAAGTTAAAATGTCTTGTCAAAGTAGTTTTAGGTTTCACTATTCAAGATACAGATTCTACATATAAAAAGTGTATGTATATGTGGTGGTGTTTTCTTTCTGAAGAAAACACATAGAATGCATGGTGGAGGTCTTGAGAGGTCTCTTCAACACTGAGGAGTGCCTGCACCCATAAAATAAAGACATTTTGACACTAGTACTAGTATTTTCCAACAGGTAAGAATTTTCTGTGAAAAGAACTTAAACAATGATTTGTTGACTGGAGCAGAAACACAGCTCTGTTTTTATCTTTAAAAGCATAGAAGCAATCCTTTGATGTCAAAAGGTCAAAGTAGAACAGTTGGGACAAATTTTTGCAGCAGATAGCCTGAGAGCTTTATCCTTTCAATTGTATCTCTACTTCAGCTGTAAGAAGTGGCAAAATTAATGCTAAAGGGTTCAAAAATATAGGAGACAAGTGAAAAACTCAGGGGACTGCCAGCCTTTACCTAAATAGAGGACAAAAAAAAAAAAAAATAATAAACAAGGAAAAAGAAAAAGGTACTCTGAAGAAACAAGCAAAATGATTTTTGGGAAAAGTTCCTTGAGTTCAAGTGTTTCATTTGTTATATTTTTAAGTGAGCAACAAGGAGATTAACTAGTTGCTGCTTTTGCTGATATGGTAAGATGAAATGGAGTAGTGTACAGTCTGTCATAAATCTTAGCCAAGGTGTGTTCTAAGTTCTAGTAGTATATTTGTCATGGTCCTTTCAGTGCAACCTTTGTTTTACAGTCTGCTGTTGACTTTTTTTTTTTTTTCCTTTTTAACAGAAGAATATTCTGGATTAATTACTGTAAATTCCGAGAAAGAAAAAATAGATAAATTATTAAGCATCTTAGAAAAAATACTCAGTATTAACTACTACATTCAAGAACAAGCAAATTCGTATGGATGTCCCTCTTAATTAGGATATTAGGCAGTGCTTTATTTAATGTCCTTGAGCAGTCATATCTTTTCTAGCTGAGGCTACTGGTACAATTCATACTTATTAAAGTCACATGAGAGCCATCTCTTTCTTCTACTGAATTGTTTCCACTAGTTAGTGGTGCTACCTGTACAGAAAGTTTAGCAGAAGATCATTTCAGCTCACTTGCATGAGGTGAGAATCACAGAATAGATAGCCCCTTTTTTTGTTTGGTAATGTGTCCTCGAAAATGAGGAGTCCTTCTGCATATAAAAATTTAATTGTATAGCTTCAGCCAATTATTACTGTTACTTGTGCAGAGGGACAGCATAAAGATCAGTTTGTATTTCACTTCTGTGCAGTGAGGGGCTATCTCCTCTTTCAGCCCTCAGGACAATCAGTCCCATGCCCATCTATTTTCAATTTAGTATGCTGTAAGAGATCTAGGAAACTAAAAGCCTTCAAATGAACAAGATTTTATTTTAGTCATGGATCTTTATACTGGCTTTGTGATCAGAGATCTCGTTTCATAAAATACTTTTGCCCATAATAGAAATGTTTCTAATTGCATCCTGTTCCCTTTTGGGTGGTTGTGTGCTGACGTCTCCATGGCACACCAATGGAGGACTCTAAAAGGGAAAGGAAAAGTCTTGTTACAAGACACAAAGGCATAATTTCAGCTGTGTGGGTGGGACCTCTGATCGGTGCATTTTAAGTTCTTGCAGTGATAGGCATGCTAAATTAGTTTCAGGCAGTGTTTTTGACCATCTATTGATACATATGTGACATGCTTGTATTTGCCTGTACCAGTTCTAGTGACACTATGATTACTGGTATTTGCAGTCCTTGCCCTGGAACACTTCCAGGCAGTTTTATTGTATTGAAATGGCTCTTACAGTTCATTGAGCATCCAGCATAACACTGCTGAATATGATTGGCGCGTTTGCATATATTTATTCAAAAAAAATCAGGCAGTTAAACTGCATAATTATGGGAAAACGAATCATAACAATAAAAGACCATTTAAGTTAACAAGCTTTGTGATCAAAGGATAAATACAGGTTGGATAAATGAGACTCTAGATGTAGCTAATCTACATAAATAGACTTTGTTCTGATTAGAGGAAAGGAATATATTAAAATAATTTAAAGGTGTTAAAAAAGCATTTTACTTCAGTGCTTTTATAATGTCTAGGTTTTTTTCCATAGTTTTTAACATTTCTATTAAATAAAAATAGCTATGTTCGGTGATAAACTACTTTTAAGTTTTTATTTCTAGATTAACAAAGTTTACAGTGCAAAGAAACTCTAACACAAGTAAACAAAAGTTTTCATTCTAGTTTGAATGCGTTGTGTGTCAAAAACCTTAGACATTTTTTTATGTCTTAATTCTAAAAATTTTAATGTTGCAATGTTTTTTGATTGATTTTTAATTAAAAAAAACATTAAAGGGAACATTTAAAGGACAATTTCTTGTTTACTGTCTTTATCAGCAGAGAGCAGCCTTTGTAGTGTTTGAAAGCTGATGCATTAAAAATCAATTTCAAGTCTTCAAAGCTATAAACTTTTGCTTGCTTTGTAGATATATACTGTTTTTAAAATCATTGGAAGCACACTTGACAAATGAATTAAAAACAAAAGGTAAATAATGGTTTCATCAAAATTTGAAGGATTTTAATGTATTTTTAATAATAGCTAAAGTATTTTTTATTGAGAGCAGACATGTGAATCACAATTTGTAGATTTTAAATTTGTAATTTATTCCTAAAGACAGTTATATATATTCTTTTATTAATAGAATTTTGTTTTAAACTTCTGTTGGTGTTATTCTGTTGCCTTTAATGAATGCCATGATTCAAACACAGAACATGTCAGTCAGTTTCTTACTATATTTCGGTCCTGTTCTTTGCTGATTGCTAAGCAACCACTTATGGTTAAGATTGTTTAGTTACAACTCAGTTTTAAAAAAAAAGGTGAGCTGAAGTGGGCTAAACAAATTTTCAGTAGTTCTTAATGCAAATATTTAAATTCTATAAAATTTTAAAGGTGAAAAACAAATATTGTTTTGGTAATGCTCCTCAAATTCAGGACTTGGGCTTCGTTCCTACCAGTATTGAGGAAGACTGGTTTTCCAAAAATTAGAAAGAGCAGGATCATGTCCTTAATCAGTGCATAAGTAATTCCGAGGCCTATGGAAATGAACTTATATTGCATTAGTATTATTTCTTTCAAGGCATGATCCTTAAAACACTTATTCAGTGAATATTTTAATTTAGGTCAAAACCACCACTGAATTAAATAGATGGCTTACAGGAATAGAGCTGCTGATGTGCATAAACATGTGCAGAATTCAGCTCAGAATCTGTGAGTCTCTGTTAGCTGAACTGCTCCCTGTTGCTTCTCTCCTTTGCTTTAAAAAACACTGCAAAGCTGCAAAAGCTGTTAATTTCACTTAGCCTCCAAATGCATTCTCTACTACTCTATTGAGATAGTCCTGATGTGTGAATAGTTAATATTTTTACTTTTTTGCACAGACTTGTGTAATTTGATATGCAGATTTGAAGATCATAAAAACAATCCTGCTTTGATGATCATGAGCAAGATTATCCAGCCACAGATGTAAAGTACCAAATGTGTTCTTTTCTGATCTCTTCATCATTTCAGTGGATCAAATGTCAATATGGATATAGTGGAATTTATAGTGCTTGGAAAATAATGAATTTAAAAGCCTTTAAAAAATTGTAGCCATGACATCTTAGAAACTATTTTGATTTCTAGACTACATGTCAGATAAGACAACTGTGTATATGAATGCATATGTGCAGATACTTAGATAAGAGAGTAGCATGGATTCAAATGAACTACTTAGCTGAATAAAAGGCATTATTAATGACCAATGTGCATATTTTCTTTTTTCTTTTTTAATTTTTTTATATTGTGTAAGATCTGTACACAGCTGTGTAACAGTGTTTTGGAAGATGCTGTCAATCCTCACATTGTGCTGCAACCTAGAAAGCATCAAGTTTAGAGACAAATGCTGTTGTCATTTTTTCCCTGAGGCAAGAGTATAGGTAAGGAAGGACCTCATTTTCCACTTCATGGTGGAAGTTATACATCTTGCTTAAAACTGTGTATCCTGCTATCAGACTTCAGGACTGAGAGTAATGATGAAAAGGAGGTATAAGTCATGTGACACATAAGAATAATCAGCACTCAATTGCTTCCATCAACTGTGATAGGTATTAAAAAGCACACAATGATTTGCATGTCATAGCTCTGAGGCAAGGAACGTATCAGTCAGTCTTGTAGCCACCAGGTGAAAAAAAAGGGTAAACCAAAATGTTTTATGTTATTTCTTTCAGTGCATAGTCTTTAAAGTAAAGGCATTTTTCCTATTTAAACCACTGATAGCTTTTTATTCAAGCCTAACAGGATATAACATTGCAAGGGTCAGAAATGTCTGGATATATTATTTTATTGTTTATTCATTGGCCACCATATATATGATCTTTCCCCACAGTATATGTCTCATTATTGCAATAATGTGATAATAATGAAATAATAAATCCTTCAAGTGGGACATAATTAATTTTAAATCTTTTCCTGTGCTCATTTGTTTCAAGCAGGCTTCCAGAATTTTGAAGAAAAATTTAATTCCAGTTCATTTAAAATATATGTAGACCATACACACTATTTTCTTCATCCCCTGATACTGGCAAAAGAACCTTAGGAAAGAGTAGCTCAATTTCCAGTTTTTGACCTACTTGTTCATCTACTTTAATGAAAGTAAAGCAAGAGAAAGATGTTTCTATTAAGCACATGCAAGCTTCGGGAATTTTGGTTAGCATTGGCAAAGATCTTTAGATAAAGATAAATTACTTGCAGTCATACTGGTCTTGCCAGTGAATGAAGAAATAGGCATAGTTGTGTGAGGAGAAGTCTTTAACTAAAGGAAAGGTTTTGCTCTGATTTAAATTTTGAGCCATAGGTTTTCTATAGTATTTTATAATAAAGACAATTACATAGTAATTTGGGTTAGAATTCATGCCCAGTTCCCCATCTCAAAACCCAATTTGTTACTACCTGTAGCTATTTCTATTAAAAAAAGAAACATAATTACTATGAGTCTCAGCAGTCTAAGAGTAAATTTTTGCAATTACAATACCTCCCTTGGGCAGATGTGTGAAAATGGCAGATTAATTCCTGCCAGTATCTGTCTATTCCTTGCACATTCTTAAGATTGCTGGTAGCTTGGATTATCATTATATTGATGCTGTTTGTTATGCTGTGGTTAAGGATAAAGCAGCAATTCTATTCTAAATCTTTAAGAATAGGGCCCTATACCATTACCTTGCAAAGTCTCTACACTGAAGTTTGATATACAAGGTCCTAGGAGTAAGATCCTAATTATGTTTTCATGGAATGAGTTTGCTCTAGATCTTAGCATATTTTAAAAGAGTATTTTGTATTTTATTACTTTAAGCCTGAGAAGAGTTAAAGAAAAAACAACCAATAAACCCAAGTTTACTTAAGTATTCACAGTGAAGTTAATAAAGTTTCATGTGAACTAAAGGCTATATTTTAGTTCCTTAGTATTTTATGGCTTTTGTTTTATTCCCAATGGCACAATGGTGTGTTTATTTAGGAAGAAACACTGGTAAATTAAGACGGCCCTAAAATTATGTAAATCAATAACTTTTCATGGAAATAATCTAATTCATCTCCTAATGAGCTTTTCTAGATGAAAACAAGTTTTGAGGGCATATGTGTAGAAGAATTACATGCAAAGGATCTGCTCCACTCCTGGAGATCACTCTGTGGCTCAGCAACTAACTCCATGTTGAATTCCAGTGAAGTTGGAAGTTGATGTGGTTCATGTGGGCTCATGGTCCACCTGCAGGGAGCAGCACTAGTCTGTGTTACGCATTATCCAGTTTGAATATTCAGGAAGAGAAGTATGAACAATCTGAACAAGTTGGGTTTTTTCCCCTTTGCATGAATTTCTGTTTGGAATTTCTTTCACTGTACCTGTCGTATTTTCATGTCTTTTCCCATTTTGAAAGAGACTTCATACATACACTTCTGAATTTGGCTTGGGGCTTTTGTGATGCGGAGATTATTTAGAGAAGGTTGCATTAACTATT
>WTSP01009949.1:15708-39957 GCA_025331215.1 Actenoides lindsayi
AATTAAAAAAAAAAAAAAATTCATCCTGCAGTTACCACTGCATGCACTCTCTTTTGAAAAAAAGTGTCCACAAGTTGAGTGAGCATCCTGATAATTAGATACAGAGGCAAATCCATAATTTAATCACTGCATTTTGACTAGCCCCTCAGTCAAATATTAACATTCATGTTCAGTCTCTCTTTCCCTGGCAAAACTGCAGCAGTGTACTAGATGTTGACAAACCAACACTGGTTTGAAACATGAAGAGGACTTTTTTTAATCCTGAAATCTTTGCAGAGAACACTTCTTATGTGGATCTTCTTTATTCTAGCAACAAAATCTGATTTCAGAGTTTCATTATAGAAAGCTATAATGAGAGGGGTAATCCAGTACATTTTTTTTTTTTTGAAGCTGTTAAGAATTTACAAATCAAAGTCAGACCTTAAATACATATGAGTTTACCTGTGGCAATCCCTACATAAGCAAGTGTGTTCTAGATGAGCAGATCCTATTGAGAAAGATCACTATTTCTTTATGTTAGGTCTGAATCAACTAATACAGAGTCCTGCAGTAGGTTCACATTGAAGTGACTGAGTAGGGAACGGTTATACAAAGCTCTGCAGAATCGAGGTCTTATTTTTTTCTGTCCAAGCCTACTTGACCACTGCTACTATATTCATGGTATATTCGATCAAACTTTCCATTTTATGAGATGCCTCATCACTGGCACATGACTATTATGGCTTTAAAATATATTTAGGGACAGAACCTCTTTCTAAATCTGTGCAAGCCTAAATTATTTATCTCATGTCACAAATAATAAATCAACTCATCACCATTTTACAGTTGAAAATCTCCTTGCACAAGCATGTGAGGCTGTAAAGTTTGATGATCTACTATTCTGTCATAAATTCAGCCACTATTTTGGCAGCATATTTAGTGGTGTGTCTTTTTCTAGGGCTGAGAGGAAATAATTATACCAAGGTATTTGTGTGAAAACAGGGCTTTGTATTCTGTCACAAAATGTCTACAGAAAACCTTGTTGGGGATTTTTAACAAAATGCTGAAATAGAGTCCCATGAACTAAATAAGAAATTAGGCAGAGGTTAATGTAAGTTTTAACATCTGTGATTTTTTTTTCCTAATTCATAAGTCATTTACGGGAATCATTGCTTTTCTGGAGAAGGATTTTAGGAAGAGAAAGGAGATAAGTTTGCAGCTTTAAAGGAAAGGAGGTGATCTAGATTTACCTCTGTTCTTCTGACCATCACCTGGGAAGAAAGCTTCAGCGTTCCTCTGTGTTCTTTCTGTGCAGGCGGTGTGGCTTCAGAACTAAGTCCTGCTTTATCTTTATTACTAATTTTTTTTCACTCTGTAGGGAAGAAACAGAATGGAGCCTTGTGCCACACAGAGTCTTTTGCTGCCTAGCTAATCACCTTTCCCTGTCACTGCCGTTACAAATCTGTTTTAATGCTATCCATAGAGAAGACCACATGCTGGGATAAAGAATATTACATTTAAGAATTTCTTCTCATTTTCATCACTATTGTAATCTTCTTCCTGCTCCTTTGCAGCTTTCTTCAGCATACAACATATGTATCTGTGGGAATGTAGCACACTATGTAAAGACTCGCTTAGCCCGTAATTGAAGTAAGCAGACTGATCCAAGGGCTATTGAAACCAATTTGAAAACATCCATTGATTTCAGTGGACCTCAGGTCATGGCTTGTGAGAGTTTTATTGTTGCCTTTAGTGAGAGTATGGGTTGGACAGAAGAAGGTAAACATGGTGGATAGATGTCAACACAAACTTAACAGATTTAAAATAACCAGTGTTTCTGTTTCCCCCTACTGAATATCCTAAGTACAAAACAGTTTGTCAGTGTTAAAAAGACATAATTTGATTTCCTTCTCCACCATATATACTGCAGTGTTTATAAGCTTTTATCTGTTCAGAAAACATTTGTGATATGTTGCTCTTAGAAACAGGAAAATGGCAGTGGTAAGAATTGGACAAATTCGACACCACTTACTGGCCTCACTGGGAATTTCTACTGAGTAAAAGCTTTTAGATATGTCTCAAAATTAAAAATTAAAAATTTTGAGAGCTCAAAATTGCATTGTGAAATCTGTGTGCAAGAATGAAAGAAAGAAAAGGTTGTTTTCATACAGAAAAAGGAGAGAAAAATATTTTTAAAATTATAACATACTTTGAGAATTTCCTTAAATTTCAAGGTACTATTTAAGTTTCTCTCTAATTTTAATGTCTTAATTTCTAGATTTCTTATGTAACACATAGATTGGAATGAAAAATTAAAGAAAACCCAAATACTAAGATACACTCCAAAATATACTGTTATTTAGAGTACATGGTATGATATTCTTAGAATAATCTGGATATTGTGATAAGTGCAAATTCCATTCTAGTTGGCTAATTATAGTTGAGTCTGTTATTCAGTAAATATGATATCTGTTAGGAATACTAAGGTAGACTAAACATGGTGGGAGCCATAGATTAAAGGTGTATTAAAGCATTTCAAATTCAATCATTAGGTTTCATTGCACCCATCTGTTACCAGAAAATATAATTGGCAATCTGATTAATTGACCTTTAACTGTCATTTAGGACAATGTGTTTTTAAATTAATTTTTTTTTTTTAAGTTAGACTGAGAGAATTAATTTGGTTAGAGAATGCCCAGTACATTTTAATACATTTTTTTTTTTTTAAACAAAAGGGTTTTTTTTAAATATAATCAGGTTTAATGGTCTGTCGTGTATTCTGCTAATCCAGTCAAAGTAGTTATTTAATACTAAATGTGGTTAAAAGCAACTAATGCTCAACTTCATTAAGGCTTCTATAGAAGGCTTGCTGAAATTCTACTGTTTTTTTATGCACGAACTACTACCTCTTAATAATTAGTTTCAGGGGTTGTGTTAGACTGGAATTACACTTACAAGCTTCAGTTCCACCAAGATTATACAGGGCAGTACAAGGGCTAAATGTGCATTGAAATTGTGGAGTGCTTTGTATTTTGTTCCTAAAATGTGTTTTTTCTCTTTCCTTTTATTATCTGGAGGAGGTATTGTCTTGTGCAGTTGGGGTGGAGTGCATACATCTCTTAGCAGTTCTATATGTTTGACACAGGTAGACTGTCTTATAGAATAACAGCATTACTTGGAGCAAGAGGAAACATCATGTGATAAGTGAGGATGATTTAATGTTTTCTCAGCAATGGCAAACAATTATACTGTTCTGACATCTGAAGTTTATATAATGGAAAAAAGTGATTACACGTGTTTCTTTACACAACAGGATGCAATTCCTGAAATATTTATGTAATATAGAGACAGATGTATGTAACCTAACCTTATAATCCCATTTCACAGCTTTCCCAAATACCGGAGAGCTCGATAAATAGGAAGCCGATTATATTGGCAGTATAACTCCATTAATAGGATTCAGATTTGCCTTATTGACAAGCCAGTACTGTTAATATGATCCAGTGTATTAAATTGACAGGAAAACTGGAGCAATAGAATGTATCTGCAGCCTAATTGACAAGGAAGCTCTTTCAGAAGGTTCTTAATGTGTTTTTTATTGACAGAGTAGCTTCAGTAAGTACATATCATTGGTGAACAGTGTAAATATACAGGATGCAACTGTACTAGCAGATTTGGGTGAAGTACTTATTTTTCTGTTTTCCCATACTTCCATATTACTTTGATACAAGTTGCATCAAGCTCTGGTAAGGTCTTCACAAATACCTCTTAAAGAACCAGCGTAGCTACACTGTTCACAGATGTTTGACAAATTGTGAATTATTTTAGACGTGTTCACCATTTTTAAATGAATAGAGGCGATACAGAGCAATGAAATAATGTGCCATGAATTTCATTATGTTTATTTATTGATGCTGTGATAGCAGAAGCAGAGCTATTGTACTTTCAGCTCAAGCTCTTTATGTAGTGTGATGTTTGGCACCTCTTCCTATGTTCAGATCTTGCACCTTCTCCAAAATGTAGTTCATCTTAAGAGCTCATATTACAATTATTTTTTCCTAATCTCATTTGACAACTTTTCACATTCTTTTTCCAGACCATGCTAATTTCATTAGATGCTTGTATTTCGTGTTTCTCCAGTGCAAAAGAATATGAGGCTCAGAAACCGGAAACCATTGTAAAAAAAGCAACAATTTGAGTTTGATCCAAAAAAACTTCTTAATTCTTATTTCAGTAGAAGGAAGCTTTGTTTTCCTAGTCCCATCTTTCTTTGAGAGGGATGTGCCCTTGAACACATATCCTGCATCTGCTCTGGCAGGGGATTTGAAGGTTTTTGGTAAGCTGACTTCCCCACCGATGAAGAGGCAAAATTGTTCTTGAAAGGCTTCAGTCTTTTATTTCATATAAAAAAAACTAAACCTGATCAGGGCTGGTATCACCCCACCTTTGGCAAGTCTTTCAAGCTTATTTTTTTGCTAGGGTCACCTAAAAATATGTCTGTCTGCAGTGAACTTTTTAGTTTCTTCAGTCTTCAGGCTCAGTGCAACCATCAATGAGGTGAGAGGAAACCTGACTGGGCCTTAAGACTTCTAATCCTTTCACTGTGTCAAATTTTTTGTATCTTGTGCATTGCAGAGTAAACTCTTGTAAAACTAAGAAATAATTGCTTTCATTAAGTCAATAGTACAAACACAACTGAAATATCTGCAGTACTTTAATATGAAAGCTTAAGCAATAAATCAACAAGATTTTTTTTTTTTGGTAACGAATATGTTACTTGAAAATATTATAATGAAAACCCAAATAGTACATGGTGGGGGAAGGGGGGAAGCCTGTACTATATGGGGACAATCTGCATTCTTTCACTTAAAGGAAAGGGTGTTAGTCTCTGTCCTCAGAGTTTCACTTTTCAGAAATCACTCTGTGTGTTTCACTGAATAGCACAGGACCTCTTTCCCTCCCAGTGTTGCTTTTCTCATTGAAGAGAAAGAGAAAACATGAGCCCCTAACACTCTTCAGTAAAGAGTATAGGAGCCTGGTGACAGATATTGCCTTGTGCATCTGAATGTTTTTGTTGTCCCATGTTTTTAATGTGCTTTTGAAGAATGTTACATATGTCAGAAATTCACATAAACACACTGCAGGTCTCTTGACACCAAAATACACATTTTGCAGCAAGTGTGAAACTTCCCAAATATGTACATGTCATATAAATTATGTCTCAAAAACATTTTCAAGAGATAGAAAGTGGAGAGCATATATTAGGACAAGATTTTTTGAAGCAGCCTATTTACTTTTGTCCTTCAAAAATAACTTATTAGAAGTTTATGCCCAGGTGCTGGTTTTTTTGGTTGGTTTTTTTGTTTGTTTTTTTGGGGGGGCTGTGGTGGGTTTTTTTGTTGTTTTGTTGGGTTTTTTCTGTGTTTGGTTTCTTTTTTTGCTGTTGGGCTAATACATTTTCTTAATTAAGGAATTATTATGAAATCAAAAACTACTGCTTTAGTCTGAGAATATACACTCACTAACAGTCTTATACTGAGGAGTTTTTCTGAAAAATTGTCCAATGTTGAACCCAAACTGTATCAAACAAAACGAAGACAATTGTCTGCTCTTTCAAAACTAGATTTGGCAGAATACAATTCTTTTGTCTTCAAAAATGATTGCCATTATATAAGATCTTTGTTTCATGAGGGAAGGATGAATACTTGGAATTAAGCTTTTCAAGAAAAGACACAGAAGATGCTTGAGTTTGATATTAAGTGGCAGTCTGATAAAGGAGAGACATGTTTCATTTCATTTTTGCATTTAATATTTAATTAAAAAGAAGTTAAAGTCAGCAAAGACATTTTGCTTTATTATAGTTCAGGTGTGAACACTACATAAAATGGAGTTACACTGAATCATTTCTGAAAATGTGATACTTGTGATTCTAAGAAAAAATTATGAATATTCTAGTAGTCTAATATTCATAAATCTGATTAATGTCTAATTCTTTTTTTTTTTTTTTTTTTTTACATTTTAGAATACATCTTTCCCTAATATGACAATTATTTCTGGGCATAATTTGTCAAGAATACTTAAATATTGCATTTTTCTCTCTCCCTCTTTCTCTCTCACTTTTTCCACCTTTTTCTTTGTAGTCATGTTGATTTTAAGGTTTGTTGGGGTTTTTTTAGGAAAGAGATCAGTTGAATGGAAATCTTTTTCTTTTATTTTTCTCTAGTTTTATTCAAACACTATGGAATACACAAAAAATAACTGGAAATCTTCTGAATTATGTCATAACAAGGATATAAAAAAAAAAAAAAAGAAAGAAAATAGTTAGGAACTTCTAATTTTTAATAGACAGACTGCTTTTTATTGGCATTCTTGAAAACAGAAGCTTTATGAAGACCTCTACCCCTGTCTTACTGAGCAATAATAGAATCCCTGAATTCTGATTGATTAATATGGGGGTGTAATTTTAATCCTCACTTTTTTTTTTTAGTAATTATATAAGTTTGCAGACCCACAGTGGAACTCCTTTTTATTTAAAAAAAAAAATTAAAGCATTTCAACAGAAGTAAACACATATACCTTGTGAGAGTGAAGTTATTACAAAACAAACAAACAAACAAAAAAAAGACCCAGAAGAATTACTGTAACCCATTGCTAAAAGTATTCCCCACAATTCATTGTGTAATGCTCTGCCCAGGCTAGTTCAAACTGTTTCCAGTGATGAAGCTTTCACTTTGTTTTTTTCTCCTTTATGAGATTATTTAAGGTTAATGGACCCTATGAAGAATTTGTTTCTGATACTCTGTTCTTAGCCATAGTTTTTAATTTTCCTTTCTCTAAATGAAACTTCTGGAAATCATAGTCATTCTATAATGACCAGTAGAGCCTCAACAGTTGACTTTCGAACTTCTGAATGGTTTTATTTCGAATTTACAAAATTCAGTATTCCAAATTCACCATATGAGAGCAATTCTTAGCAACAATTGTAGTTTATCTAGGCCCCTGTGTGATATTCATACACACCCTAACACGTGTAACAGAATGAATTTATAGGCAGTTCATGATAGCACTTGAAGGATGTTCTACATGTTGTCCTTGTAAACACTGACCTTCAAGTCACACTATTGGGCTGTAGCAATTATATTATGACATCTGAAACTCAATACCAGTGAAAATGTATTTTGCACAGGTTTAGTTTGCCTGGTTTTTTACTTTCCTTTTCTTCAGTTCCCCAGTGAAAAAGGTAACATAATCAAACTTTAAAATATCTTCTGAAAGGTAGTAACCTTATTTTTTAAATTTTCACAGTTTTGAAAGGTTTATATGCATTCTGATATATTTCAAAATGGCTGGTTTTTTACGAGCTTCATCCTTCTGAGAAAGTTGTGTATAGAAATCCTCAGGAAATTCTCTGCAACATTGCAGTAATGGCAATGTTCCTAAAATTTCAGGTTTACTCTAGAGTCACATACTAGAATAGATAGATGAAAGAAAGTATTTTTAAGAGGCCATTGTAGCAACTGTGAAAAAGTATATCTGTTGAATGATTTAACAGCATACTCTCACAGGAAATTAACTGGTTCCACCAATCTGTGAAAATAAGCCATAAAAATATGACCTTTTCTCTAGTAGAGCTATGGACAGTTAGACAGACTTTAATTCTCAGATAACTAATCAGGGCAGCAGGCAGTCCTGCTTTTGCTTTAGTTTTGTAGACTATTCATCCCAGTATATTTTCTTCCCACTGAAGAACATGTGTGTTAGTAGTTGGTGACCTAGTTGATAGTCAAGCCCTCAACCTTGAATCACAAAGAGAGAAAACATGTTTTTACTATTTAACTCATGTGACTTTTAGAGATGTTTTATTTCTGTTTTGTTTGGTTTGTTTGTGGGGCTTTTTTTTTGGGTGAGGGGAAGGTGGAGCTTGTTCTGTTTTGTTCTTTGGAAGATGAACAGTGTTGGCATTTAGAATAGAATAGAGAATAGAGTTAGTGAGGCTGGAAAAGACCTCTGCGATCAAGTCCAGCCTATGACCTAACACCACCACATTGGCTAGATCATGCGAGTAATTTTTTGTTATTTATTGGGAGATTGTAATTCCATATAATCCACTTCTGATTTGGTGCATCTTACTAGTTTTAGCTATTACACTGAACATCTTGTTGACCATCTATATTCCCCTATAGTTCCCTGTGAAAGTAATTTCATGGAGCAGTACATACCTAAACTAGATGCCCAAAGTGGGACAAATTACCTTGTATGTCTCTCATGCTTATAAAGGGATATTATCTGATTAACCTAGAGTAGGTGACTAGTTTTTAGGTGGTTATTGGTAGTTTAACTGAAACCTACCTTAAAACTGGAGGAAAACAGAGGGACACATGGTTCTGATTTCCTAGAAAGAGTTGTATACCCAGAGAAGAACAAAGAGTTTATTTGCTGTTGATAGATTTTTAAAGTAGCACTCCTTTCTTAGAGTTACAGCTATGGAGTGTAAAGATCTATGATTAATGCATGAGCTGAAATGTGTAATGTCACTTCTACAGACGTTAAAGTGTAAAAAAAAAATTAAGTATATGACCTCTCACTTCAACGGGGATTAAAAAAAACCCCAAAAAAAGTACTTAAGAGGGTTAGACATTCATATGTCTCTGTAATTCATTGTGAAGCAGATGCTTACCTTTCTAAGATTCCTCTAAACTGCCTAGACTTAAAATGAAAAAGTTGTTTATTATCTCATTTTTTCATACTTAAAGCAATTCCCTCTTTGCTGCCTGTATCTCAGAGGGCTCTATTACACCTCAACACAAGCATCATACTTTCACAGTTCATAGAAGTTCTAACGCTTTTAGAGCAGAAGGGAAAGAATTCAACTCTGAGCTCTGTGGCTGCATATGGTTATCAAGTATTCACAGTTCTTTTTCAGCAATGAACTCATTGTAACATGGCACCCAACTGTTTATATTGCTGTGAAGTACAGTATGAAGGAGATTGGTCAAATTATTATTGAGTTAAAGGTCATTAATGATTACCATAAATACAGGGTTTCTCAGAAGCTGCTCCCATTTTTAGGACGGCAGCTAAGATGTGGTCATAACTTCTATTATAAAATTTATACCTTGGCTAGTCCAGGGTATGCTATATGCTGGTTTTTCTATGAAAAAGCAGAAACAAAAAGCACAACCAGTTCTTATTGTGGTCCAGCTTACAGGTAAGTTCCTAGTACCATCTCTAAGGAGGTTCTATAATTAATTTGAGGGCAAAAGTCCGAGATTTCTAATGGCAGAGAATTGATGAAAAGGCAGTTTATAGCAAGCATTTTGCCTGACAATAACATTAAAAATGGAAATGTTGATTCTAGTAGCAGCTGTGTTTAGTACGAGACAGTTGCCTTACGTAAAAGTATAAGGTCTGTTTTTCTGAGCATCCAAAATAGAGATATTAGACCTAGAAAACAGAGACAGTTCTACAATTGTAAGGGTCTATTAGAGTTGAGAATTATTGAACTCTGTGAGCATCATAATGATTATATTTGTATATATATAAAGTAGACTTGCTGCACACAAGAGAGATACTATCTTATGATTTGTATCAAGAAAAGAATAAATGGCAGAATTAACACTGCTTCCAAAATATGACGTGCTTATATATAAGAATGCTGAAATATTTATCTTTATGCCTCCATTTCTTCCTTTTTTTGTTTATGTTTTCAGTGTTTGTTTTTATAACTTGAAACATGATAAAAGTTAAGACAAACCTTTATTGTAATTCCATAGATTAAAACCAGGATCTTGTCTCTTTTTAAGCACAAAGCACTAAACTGCCCCCTAACTGGAGTGGCTAGATTTTTAAAAGTTTGGATATCTGTAGATGAAATCATCAGCTTCTGAAACACTGACTTGGAAAAGCAGTGACACTGTACTGAGTTTGATGTCCCAGATCTTCAGAATTCTCCTTCTGTAATATAGTACATTGTTTGCATTTCTTAGGCAGTACTTAAGAACTTTCATAAGCCCATCTTTTAATAATGCTGCTGAAGAACAAGTCTGTAGTTGGACAGAAACACACAGATTTCCAAATTATGTGAAATTATTATGTGATTAAAAAAATCATTTAGAATTATAAATACAGGTGCGTTATGCTATATTTTGAAAAAAATATAAGAAAAAACTGATTGTGTCACACAGTTTATCATAAAAGAAAATTCACTGATAAAACCTCAGATTATTTTTATAATGACACATACGATGCTACGTACTCCACAGCTTAAATTTGAAACAGCTTCAAAATGTGAACATAATGTCTTATAATTTTGAACCAAAGGATTTAATTTGAAACAGGAAGATAATTCTTTATCTTCTGTCCCTTCCCTGTCACACAAGATATCCATGGTATATAAGCACATCTATTTCACATATACCTTGAGAGTGGTAGGTGGCTACCTATTTTTTGTTGCAAACATCAGTGACTGTTAAATTTCAGATGTAACTCCATGCATCTTTTCCAAACTCCAGCATTCCAACCATACAAAAAGTAGCTAGTATTTCTAGTTTACCACCTACCTATAAAACTAGAATAAAGATTAAAAAAATGGAGTGTAAAGTGTCAGGGAAAACGAAATATCCAAGAAACCAGTCACTTGTGTAAACACTTGTTGTGCAACATTAAACCTTACCTTGGGTCTTCTGCTGCATTAATTGAGCACTGTGTTATGGATACTGATACATTAGATGCTGTTGCAAAACTCATAGCTGCTGCAAAGCATAGTGGTGTGATATGAAGTGATGCAGGAAACAGTAGAAGCTCTGTCACTAGGTCAGCTGCAAGAAGAAGTGACGTGTGTGAATGTACAGTATGTGGAGTTTTGTGAAAGATGCAGTCTCTCTTTCTTCCAAAGAACTTCGGCTGATGATACAAGGGGAATTCAGTTCCCTTTGGCAGGACTCCATATTGGTCTGGATGCTGTAAATACTTCTGCTTCTACAGTTACTTAGCTCATGCTGCTAAAAATGTATTCATGACAGACTTACTTAATGAAAATATCTTCTTTAAAAAACTACTTGTCTACAGCAATCATTTAATGTTCTTGTTCGCATGTGTAGTTTTCGTTTTTCTAACATAGCTATTAACACTGATGAAAATTAAAGAGAGAAAATCCAAATATTGTCATATTTGCACTTTTCCAGTAGCATTTAAAAAACCCCACAGCTAATCAGCTACAAATTTTCTTGATTTTTTTGTCCTATTTTTACAAGACTAATATAGCAATATATGAAATTGTATTACAGTAGTAGAGGCTTCAGAATCCCAGTAGATGATGTAATTATGATTAAAAATTAGTATTATTGAATAATTCACTTTTGTAATATGCAAAAGTAATTTTTTTCTCTCATTTTCAATAACCATCAGTCTTAATATCTAACTAATGAAAAAACATAAACAGTGTCATCTGTCAGGTTACTAACAGAGAATGCCACTTATTGGAACTTCATTGTTTACTTTAGCAGGTAATTTGTGGACCGGAATCATTTAATTGTTCTGAGCACATAATTACATGCCAGCATTTTCCAATTTAATTAAAATGTACAAATCTGAAGATTAAGGGAATTTTTTAATTATTAATCATTTCTCCTCTAGGAAATCTTGTTGCTCTGCAGGAGATTTGTCCAGTGTACAACTATACGTATTTTTTTCCTTCTCTTTCACAGACAGACAATTTTCCCGCAGAGCCCAATTACATGGGCAGCAGGCAGCAGTTTGTTCAAAGGTAAGGCCTATTAAATAACTTTCTCGGCTTCCCCATTTGCATTCTTGTCAAAATTGCTTTGCCAGAGAGTACAATTCAACTTAGAACAAGTAAATACAACTCTCTTTCTCTTCTCTCTCTCTCTCCCCGTTTTTTTTTGTTGTTTTTTTTTTTTGTTTTTAAATATGTATTTCAGTAGCTCCACGTTCAAGGATCCAGAAAGAGCCAGCTTGAGGGACAGCGGGCATGGGGACAGTGATCAGGCTGACAGTGACCAAGACACTAACAAAGGCTCCTGCTGTGACATGTCTGTTAGGGAGGCACTCAAGATGAAAACTACTTCAACTAAAAGCCAGCCACTTGAACAAGGTGAGTGAAGTCTCCAATGCTTAAAGAAATGTGGGGTTTAAGCCATCATTATCAACCTACTAGTATTGCAATTGCGGTTTATCAGAGTGGAATAGCCCACTGATAATACTATCAGAGAAAACAGTAAATCTTGTAGGTAGCCCAGAGCAAAGAACTCTCAGTATCATTCAGAATGAACATGTAATGAAACCACAAGTATCCAAAGTAGATTAAAAAAAAAAAAAAAAAATAAAAAAAAAAATCAGTACTTTTCTAAAATTATTAGAATGCACTTTATCCCCACTGGGATTGCCTCTGATATATTATATATAGTCCTTCTGCCACAGTGTGATTTGGAAATTCAAACTAGACATGACTGCAACAGATATAGAATATCAGTCATTTATATTCCTCACGCAGTTTGTAGAAGAGTCAAAGCAAAGAGGCTTTGTTCAGATGTTTTCATTTTACAGATGTGTTTTCCTATTTGTAACATTGATTTCACAATTAATAGTAGTGTGAAAAGTGTCAAAGAATAACATAATCTGATTTTCAGTATAATTTCATTCACATCCTGTGGAGATACTAAAGATAGTGTCTGTGAAACAACTAAAATTACTTATGTATCATGACAATGACAGTGCTTTCTGCAAGCATTCACTCTGACAAAAAAACATGTTTATTTTCTCAAATCTGTATCCAATTCATTTTTTTTCCAGATGTGTTTTATTTAATTGTGAGGTCTTTTATTTCAAAAGAGACACTTCTTTTTTAAAAAAGCACCAGACAGAGTACTCCAGCATTGTGTGTTTGTGTAAGCAATAAGGAAGTCCACTACTGAAGTATTTTTAAATATTTTGTATGTTTGCTATTATCAGCCTTAATTATTATCAGTCAGACTTAATAAGAACCTATATTTATAATTAAGCAGAAATATAAGTTTTTTATGAGTTGCTGATTAATCGGACCTATGGGGTTTTGCCTCCCAGCCTAGTGTGATCTGTAGCACAGTCATGAGGAAGTATGTTCAACTTAATTTTTCTGATTATGTAAGGATTGAAATATAATTTTTGCTGTGTAGAATTTTTAGAATGTTGCATAATAATTTATTCTGTCTATATTTGAAGGTTGACCTCATATATGACCTTATTTTCCAAGTAATAAATGCCAGAAAGATTATTTTTTCCTGACCTTTTGCCACAACAACTCTGTGCTTAAATTGGACATTGATCTGTATAAAGATGCAGCACTGGATATTTTTTTTTTTTAAGAAGCTGTTTGAGTGTGTTTCTAAATTTCTCAGTTTTGTGTAAGAATAAGACAAGTTCTCTGGATTTCTACCTATCAAGTTTAGCTATGAAAGGGTTCTAAAATTTTAGAAGCTTCATTAGGAAAATGATTTATTACTCATATTTAAAAAGTGTAGTTTTTATTTTTTTTAAGGCAGTATGGACAGGGTTAATAATATTGCAGTTTGTCCAACAGATTCAAGACTGAAGCTGGTCAAAATACAAAAATTCTAGTATGGAGATTAAGCCAGCAGTACCTGTTGCTTATTTTCATTGTAATGCAAAGAGCTGTTGGGAAGTTTGCACTTGTTATAGCTAGATGAGGGGCCCTATTCATCAAGAAACAACTTACTCTGGTGGCATATAAGAATTCCTCACATTCTTATTAAACATACATTGAGCTGTGACCATTAAGTGATGTCAGCCACGGAACAGCAGCAGAGAGTGTTTATGTGAATTTTTATAGAATCACAGAACCATAGAAAGGTCTGAATAGGAAGGGATCTTAAAGGTAATTCCAATGCCCCTGCCCTGGGCAGGGACACCTACTAGACTAGGTTGCTCAAACCCCATCCAATCTGGCCTTGAACACTTCCAGAGAGGAGGCAGACACAACTTCCCTGGGCAACCTGTTCCACTGTCTCACTACCCTCACAGTGAAGAATTTCTTCCTTACAGCTAATTAAGCCCTCTTGCAGTTTGAAGCCATTATGCCTTGTCCTTTCACTGCAGGCTCTTGTCAAAAGTCCCTCTCCAGTTTTCTTGTAGGCCCCGTTTAAGTACTGAAAGGCTGCTATAAGGTCTCCCTGGAGTCTTCTCTACTCCAGGCTGAACAGCCCCAAACTTTCTCAGCCTGTCTTCATATGGGAGGTGCTCTAGCCCTATCATAATCTTTATGGCCTTCCTCTGGACTCAGTCCAATAGGTCCATGTCCTTCTTATGTTGGGGTCTCAGAGCTTAACACAGTACTCCAGCTGGAGTCTCACAGGAACAGAGTAAAGAGGGAGAATTACCTCCCTCTACCTGCTGGTCATGTTTCATTTGGTGCAGCTGAGGATGTGATTGGCTTTCCGGTCTGTGAGTGCACAATGCTGGGTCATGTTGAACTTCTTGCCAACCAACATGCCCAAGTTCTTCTCTTGAGGTCTGCTCTCAATCAATTTTCTGGCATCCCTTCCCTCCAGGTGTGTCAACCACAACACAGATCTTGGTGTAGTCCCCAAACTTGCTGAGGGTGCACTCAATCCCACTGTCCATGTCACCAACAAAGATGTCAAACAGCACCGGTATCAATACCAACCCTTGAAAAATGACACTTGTCTCCACTTGGACATTGAGCCATTGACTGTAACTCTGATTGTGCCCATCCAACCAATTCCTTATCCACCAAGTGGTCCATCCATCAAATCCATATCTCTTCAATTTAGAGGCAAGGATGTCATGTGGGACAGCATCACATGCTTTGCACAAGTCCAGGCAGATGACATCTGTTGCTCTTCCCTTATCTATCAGCACTGTAACCTCAATGTAGAAGGCCATCAGTTTTGTCAGGCATGATTTCCTCTTAGTGAAGCCATATTGGCTGTCATTATTCACCTCCTTGTTTTCCACATGTCTTAGCAGAGTCTTCAGGAGGATCTGCTGCATGATCTTGCTGGGCACAGAGGTCAGACTGACTGTCCTGTAGTTCCCTGGGTTTTTCTTTTTTTCCCTTTTTGAAAATGGGGGTTATCTTTCTGCTTTTCCAGTCAATAGGAACTTCACTGGACTGCTACAGCTTCTCCAGTATGATGGATACTGGCTTAGGCACTTCATCTGCCAGTTCCCTCAGGATGCACATAAACATCTTATCAAGTCTCATGGACTTGTGCACCTTCCAGTTCCTTAGATGGTCTCAAACCTGATCTTCTCCTACAGTGGGCAGTTCTTCAGTATCCCAGCCTTTGCCTTCTGTGACTTGGTTTGTGGGACTGGAGCACTTGCCAGTAAAGACTGAGGCAAAAATGTCATTGAGTATCTCAGCTTTCTCCATATCCTGGGTAACCAGGTCTTCCATTTCCTCTGGAGGGGGCCTGTATTTTCCCTAGTCTTCCTCTTATCACTGATATACCTATAGAAGTTTTTCTTCTTGCCCTTGATATCCCTGGCCAGATTTAATTCTATCAGGGCTTTGACTTTAATAACCTGATCCCTCACTGCTGAAACAATTTCTCCGTGTTCCTCCCTGGCTACCTGTCCTTGCTTCTACTCTCTGTACGCTTCCTTTTGTGTTTGAGTTTGTCCAGGAGCTCCTTGTTCATCCATCTTCCCTCCACGTCTTTATCCCTAGTACTCTATGAAGTAGATCCCTGAAGAGGCCAGTGTCTGCTATCCTGAAGCCCAGGATGGCAAGCTTACTGCACACCTTCCTTGTTGTCCTAAGGATCTTGAATTCTATCATCTCATGGTCACTGCATCCAAGGCTACCCTTGAGCTTCATGTTACCCACCAGTCCATCCTTGTTGGTGAGAACAAGGTCCAGCATAACACATCTCCTCTTTGGTTTTTCTGTCACTTGTAGAAGGAAGTTCTTATCAAGACATTCCAGGAACCTCCTGGCTTGCTTATACCCTGCGGTGTTGTCCCTCCAATGGATATTGGGATAGTAGAAGTCCCCTCTGAGGACCAGGGCTTGTGAACATGAGGCTGCTCCTATCTATCTGTAGAGAGCCTCATCTGCTTGGTCTTCCTGGTCTGGTGGCCATTATGTCACCTGTCCTCGCTGTTCCTTTAATTGTGACCCATGAGCTCTCAGTCCATCACCTACTGAGAAAAAAAAAAAAGAGAGGATAGAGAGATAAACTATTTTCTTCCTTCCCCTCCCACCCCAATATATAATTACAAATGGTAATTATATCCATTTGTTTACTTGTATGAACTCTTTCACCTCAAGTGTGCTGCAATAAAATCATTGGTATGTTATGAAAACTGAACCTGCAGTGAGTAACTTACGGGGTTATAGATCATTGCAGTAACAAATGTGGTGCAATGTGGTGTTCTCAATGAAATCAATGATTGCTTGTCATTGAGCTTAGTATGATTAGGGCTCTTATCCAAAGTAACTTTTCTCTTTTGAAAAAGTATAAACAAAATTACTTTCTCTAGTCAAGCCAAGACAAGTTGCAGGAGGGTGAGAAATATGATATATATGATTGGGACAGAAAAAGGATTGCATTTTCTTTAGATAAAAATTGTTTTCTGGGAAAAGGAAATGGATAGCTTGCTAGAAACAATTGTCTATGGCAGTGCCTGAAGCTGTATCAGAAGTTGTGGTCCTGTCATCATTTTGGGTTGTCTACAGGGATGGAAATTTAGTATTTGGTAGCAAAGTTTCAGGCTTGTTTATTTTTGTTTAAAGATAATTAAAATAGTTTAATATCTGCTTTTTGAATACTGATAATTATTAGATCTTCTGGGATTTTTGAAAAATGATCACTATTTACTGTGAGTTCAAGATCTTGACTTGAGATTTAAAATTTAAAAATAAGTTAAAATTGAGTTTTATATACTCTGTATGTGATTCTAAATGCTATTGTCACGGGTCTACTTCTACTCATGGCACTAATAAGAATGTTAGCAGTACCAGCAGTTTAACTACAGTTTTGAGCAATTCTAGACTAGACAGCTTGAAAATTAACTGGTCATATTGAGACAAAAAATGTGTCAGTAGCACTTCATCAATTGTGCTTCTATCAGTAATAGAGAAGAGGAATATTTATGAAAAAAAAAGACATCTGATTGCAACATGTGATGGTAAGCAATCAAGTTTAATTTATGATTTGCATTAAAATAGTGAAAACAATGGATGGTAAAGCCTCAGTAAGATTACTATTAAAATATTTGATTTCAAGGAAAATATCTCCAGATAACAAGTTATGTTTGGTGTTGACTGTAAACATTCACACAAGTAGGAAAGATAATGTAAATTAGATATGGAATGCTTATGAAAGCTCATCACTTGACCTTAATGGAAAGAAAGGTGAAAAAAAGCCCAAATCAATAGAAGTTGCCAGGATAATAAGTCTTGTGTTAAAATAAGCATGTCCCTTTTAGGTTGTCTCAGCCATATATCTTCCTGCAAATTCCAAGCCACTTTCTGTATAAAAAATACCTGTCTCTTAAGCTTACTTAGGCTATCTGATGCAGATGCCTTACTAAGCAGCTTTCCAGTATGCCTGCTACTCTTTCAATAAAATAGTTTTAGATAGATTTGTTTTGTTCACCTCTCCTTTTTCACTCTATTACTGAGACTTTAAACCCCATCAATGGTTTAGACAGTTTGAGATCACCCTACTTAGAAGTCTTACAAAAATTAATAGTTTTGAAAACATCTGTCAAGTTACCTGTTTGTTCCACCTGAAGTAGCATATATTATTCACATTTTATAGTTAAATAACAGTTGGGGATTTTTTGGTATGGTTTAAATATAACAGCAATAATCTGTATTTCTTGAAAAGATATTCCAAGCTGAAAATGATATCTTAAACCATAAATGATATCTACAGAGAAGCAGCACAACAGCAATATGTAAACTTTATACTTTTCTTAGTGAATCCTGGATATATTTACCTTATACTCAGTAAAACGAGTTATGGACTTTTCTGTAGCTACTCATACATCATTTTCTTTGTTAGATTTTCCCTGGAGTTTTTCCTTCCTTTTTCTTTTGGACTTTTGCTTTTTGTGGTTTTTTCATGTCATTGTAAAAAAAAATATCCTAGAGAGCAAGTATCTCCAAATTCAGCAGCTTTGTTGTTTGGTTTTTGCTTTATCACTGTGCATTGCGTCTTTGTTCCAACAAGTTTCCTTGCCGTTCACACCTGCATCCCATAGAGGGGGCATTTCTGCATGTGCTGTTGCCTCGTTAACAGCAACACGGATCCTAAGAATAAAGGAAAAGTGGAGGCACCTCCTTGAAGGAAGGGTAAAAAAAAAACCTCTGACACTCTTGGTGTCAGAGACTCCTCTAGGACCTGTATTTCTCACCAGGCTTCTCTATACAACAGTACAGTTTTAATATAAGATATAGATGACTGTAATGTATCTTCAGGGGAAAAAAAAAGAGAGATATTAAATATAGCTTTAAAATATAATCTTTCTTCATCATCACAACAAAAATTCATTTTCATCACAACTGATGCAGTCCTGCATGCAACTGTCTTGGGAATAAAAACTATATCTATGTTATAGAATCTCTTTGAATACTGTTAACACTTGAGTTTTCCCACTGAACACATTCACAGAACAAGTGTGTACTAGCTTATGCATTTATAGTCTCAATTTCTAAATAAGAATGATCCTTGAAATTCAGTATCCTGTATTATCCAACTGCAGCAGAGCAGAAATTATTAGAATTTTTTACCAAGATTTTTTTTCTGAGCTATCCATTGATTTTCTTGCCATAATCTTGCTTGAGTCTGTAGGATAATTAAAATCCATTCTGTTTAACTGAGTGAGAATCAGTCTAGACTGATAAGTGCAGAAAGTTCATCAAGCAAATTTCTGGTGTCTGACATCATCACCAGTGCTTTCCATGTCATTGGGGATGATGGGTTATTTTATGAGAACATCAGCTTAATAAGATAAATGGAAAAAGAAGATTGTGGAGAAATATTTCTTTTCAGAGTTCTCAGAGCTGATGATGGCCTCTTCTGAAAACTGATGGAAGCTGGGAGTCCCCCCAGGGCTGACACAACCTGTGAAATACTTTGTTCAACATTGCTTCCTCCCTTAGGTTTTTTCCCCTGGACACAACATCTCCTATCACATTTTCTCTGTGCCCAGAATGTGAATAGCTGTCAGACTGCACTACTTGTTCTGACGCCACCTAAGAGTCCTTATGTTCAGGACTATCATCCCTTCCAACTGGCTTACCCCTAACATGGTCAGGTAAGATGCTAATTTGCTGTTGTATGTCAGGACTTGCACACAATATCCATGCTCTCTTTCATCTGAGTAATTGTTATCCACGAAAGTTACAAGAACAACTTCAGTGTATTCTTTCTCTTTTTTTAGTATGACTTAATAGTAGTATCTGTTTCTAGAACTATAAATGCTGGAAACAGTTAGGTGAAGCCCCCACAAATTGAGAATTCCCCCCCACCCTTTTTTTTTTATTTGTTCTTTTCCACTTATTTTTCCTCTCTCATTTTTTGTGGCTTCTGTGCTTTATGTAAGCACATGCATGATCCTAGATGAAGACTAGCATAGGTCAAAGACTAACTTATGTATTCTGTAACTGCTTCTAATTGACCAAATTAGTTATCAACACCCTGGAGTTACTTGATTTTGGCCTCATACTAGTAATGGAATTTGTAATTTAAGACTAAAAATGTATGTAGAATTGCAGATTTTAATGAAGAATAAGGCCATATTTGTATTTCTTTGATGACACTCCAGTGTGTTTAACAAATTCATTATGACATTTAAGACAATGCCATTACTTCCTTCCTACTTTTCTGCTGTGAGTTCCTTGCTCAGTGAAACAGTACTTCTTATGAAGTCCTTGTTGAATGGTAATATTGAAATGTCTTTTGGTATTAAATGAATATATTTCTTTTGTAGTTGGAGGAGTACTCATAAAAGTTGCAAATGTTCTAAGTGCCTTCAGCTCAAGCACTCATTTAAAGATGATCTGGAAAACACTTTTGCAAGACTTTCTTACCTAGGCTGAGCTAGGCTATGCAAATCTTCTGTAATGCCTTTTTTTTGAGAGATCAGAATTATATTCTCTCTTTGAACCTGAATTAATGAACGAGAGAGAGGAATACAGGTCAGTTGCCTTTGTTGTACAGATGATTGTCATAACCTTTCTCACGTTAATACCCAGTATTCTATGACATATCTGTTGCTATATTATGCATTGAGCAAATTATATGATGGATCTGGGCAACAAAAAGACTTGTATCTACCAACTTTTATTTACTCAGAGCATTTCTTTGCCCTTCTGTTGTGATTATGTTAAATATCTTCCCGGATTTTAGTTTTAGACCATTTACTATCCTACTAGACAATTTAGGTTCACTTTTTACAGTTCATTTATTTCAATAGGAAGTCTAGATTCGTGACACTGTGTGATGACACGTGGAACAATAATCAGGTGTGCTTTAAAACAGAGTCCAGTATGTTTGGTGCCTTCTGGTTAGAGGTGGGAGTGTTGCCAGGCATAGCTTCCCTCAGTAGTGTGCTCTTATACGTATCTAAGCAGCTTTGGATTTCAAGTGAGGCTATCTGTCCAAGGAAGGAGAAGTTTTAGGAAGCAGGTGTTTGTCCTAAAAGAGGACAGAAAAGGAAGTGAAGTGGCATCCTCATGGAGAAGGGATAGATTATCTTAATGCCTTTACTACTTACTTATCTGCCTTCATTGATACAAAATAGAAAAGCAGTGCAAACATTCTGGCAGCTGAAGTGACAGTGAATACATTTTGCATCAGAGTATCTTAGCCCAATATTGCCACCTGTTATTGCCTATTATCCTGCTTTTCAACTGAAGCTGAGTTCTCCCAAACCAGGTTTTTTTATCAGGTGCATGTTTCAACATCTGGCAGATTATTACCACCTGTAACTGGTAGTAGTGAAGTTTTGTAAATAGTACATCCCACAATTAATTAATGTATTTAGCCACAAATTAGGGGGTAAATTTTTATAACTGACTTTCAAAACACGCAGAAAGAACTTTCTGCATCTGTACACACAAAAAAACATGTCACTGAGGCACAGAGAAGGAATTATAGCCATTCAGCACATCTTCACCTATGCACCACTTGGTGTGTTATGCTGCATTTTTCAGGTAACTTCATTTCTCCCTGACATTATTCCTACTTATTTTATAATTAAAAATTAATTCAGTGGTTGAAAATTTTCTATATTTTTGCCCTTTATTTTGTTTTCATTGGAAGCTTCACCATCAAATCCATTTAGATATATTACTAACACCTTAAAAGTTCCAAGACCATACCAATAGAAGCATTCATAAATTTCATAAGTTTTCTTTGATGAGCTTATTTGCAAATGAATGCACAACATGCATTTCAAGATCACAAGTCTGTTACTATAAGTCTCTCATCTGAGATGTAAGTGAAAATTCTTGTATTTGTGTGCTTTAGCTGTTGATGTTCATTTCTTCATGCTTTACTTTAGAGGCAACAAAGCAGAATATCCCTCCCCTGTCACTAGTGTAAAACTCATTACTTTCTTTCTGTACTCTCTGTTTTGACATCGCCTTTCCCGGGGCTGAGCACAGTCATTGTACTGCAGTTTGTTCTTGCAAAGCTTAGAATCCATAACTTATCTTTTCAGTTTATTCCCACTTGAAGAGCAAGAGAAGGATTTGCAGTTCTCCATAAAATGAGGCCCTTCTATGTCAAAATCATTATCTCCAGCTAACATTTCTTCTTTTGAGATTCTTTTTATAAATTGTAAGAAAAGTGAGGGCATAGAAAGATCAATAACTTTTGAAACAAGGAAATCAGAAAATAGATAGTTTTCATTGTTTCAGCTATTATGCATTTCCCTGGGTGGTAAATGGATGTTCTCTGCCTGTGCTTACTTTGGTTAATGAAAATTTTAGGGCATATATTCATATATTAGATGGATGCTTAATATCATGGAAACTGTTGTAATGGGACTAGAGAGTCTATTCCTGCCTCTCAGTCTGTGTCTGAAAGCATCCTTGTATGGTGTACTTACATTTTCCTTTTAATTAAGCTTGCCCAGAATTATAGTTTAAAAACCATATATATGAGAGTGTGTTTGTTTATTCAGTTGTATAAAGGACTAATACAACATCTCTCTCATTTTAAATCATCATTGCATGATTGTTTCTCCTTTTACTAAGTCAGCAGAAAGTACAGATATACTAAACATATAAATATGGATATGATAAACAGGTTTTAACACAATTCCATCACATATTCTAGCTACATTGTTGTTACCGAACAGAAGAAATATTCTGCATATGGAGTTAATGTAAAGTTGCTGCATATTACTTGGAAACTTGAACTTGGACTGTAGTTATCAATAATTTTATGTCCAGCTGGAGAAGAGAAAACAGAAATGTCTTAAATAAGAGATGGGAGTTAATTATTCCATTCAGCAATACTTCAGTTGGAATAATACTAATTGTGTTTTGTTCTGGAACAAAGAGTATCTCCTATTCTATGTACAGTAATCTAGTCTGTCTTTTTTTCTGGTCCCTTTTTCTGTGTACATATGAATTTCCCCCCTGTACTCAGTTTGTAGACATACTTTTAAGGAAGATGTGGACAAATGCAGAATCAACAAAGAGGTAGAATAACAGCTGAAAATAGAGGATTATGAAACATGGCCTATGGGTGAAGTTTCAAAGTAGTGTTTGTTTAGAATTTATATTTGTTTAAATGAACAAAGACTGGGGTGAAATATAGTAAAAGTCTTTGTGTATATGAAGTTGTTGTAAATAGGATGTTGATTGAGTTTTCTTATTTTTGTTTAATTTGCTGGGAGATCTATTTAGGTTACATATGAGGGAGAACTTTGCTATAAAGATATCTAGGCATGGAAGCAGGCTACCCATGTAAGTTAAAGAATACCCCTTCCCAGTGGTCTTTAAAACAGGTTAAATACATGTTTGTCAGCAATAACCTAGATTTATTTCAACCTACGCAAGGCCAGAGGATCCACTCCAGCCCCGCTTTTTATGATGCTGTAATGAAATGAGAGGATGTAATATGCTATCTAGTCCTGAGTAAAACATACTGAAAGGGGACATTGGCACTGACTTGTGCTGCAGCCTTTTCTCTGTGAACATGTTCTTTTATGGGAAGAGCTCACTATGTTAGAGAATTGAGGGCAACATGGATTATGCAGTGCTTCACAATAAGAATCCCCAATATAATATAATAGTACTTAGCATTTAGCATGGACTTTGCTCAGAGACAGAGCTGTGGCATGATTAAGTAATTACTGCTTAGTGAAACTTTGTCGAGTCTCTGTACGTCAGTGATACACGCATGCCATATATCAGCCTCTGTGCACCTTCCACCCATCCTGATTTCCAGAATGGCAGAACAGCTGGTTTCCATTCCCTGCTGCTGTTTTTCTCCTATTCCAGATGCCCCACTCAAATAACCTCCCTTCCCCAAGTGGGCTTCGTATGGTTTGAAAGGGACTTAATGTACCTCAGTGCATAGGGAACTTTTGATGCATATTTCATGGTGTTTCAGTTCTTTCTACAGGGAACACTGCATGTATAACAGATGTTCCGTTACTACTACCCTCTCCTGAAGGTGACATGCCCTTTTTTGTGTTTCATCTCTAATGTATATGGAGCTGGTAGTGCCTGTATGTTACTAAAAAATACTGTTCCATGGCTGCCCCTCTGCTACATGCCAAGCTATATTAATTCCATCTGTTCCCCTCTGCAGCATGAAATGGAGAGGAGCATATGCCCAGTATTACCAAGTCATACCATGGGACAGAAAATGCCCTTTATTTAAGACAAGCAAATGTATTTTTTAAATTTAAGACCATATTATTTCAGCTTTTTACATGTAAACGCTCTCATATAAATCAGTGGGGATGTTCATCTGACTATATGTAAAAAAATCCTTTTATATTGTTATTTATTTTAATATTATTAACACTGTAAATGTATTATATGTGTGTTTATATATGTACACATGAATATATATAAATACAGAAATTACATAATTAACTGATGTCCCTGAAAATTTGGTTTTATAATCTACATAAATCTGTATCTTACATACAAAATATAAATATTTAAAACATATTATGCTTGTTTTAAAAATGCAAATATGAGGACAATTCACAGATTTGTTTGTGTAAAACACTGCATTTTCATCATAAAGC
>WTSP01009951.1:0-27620 GCA_025331215.1 Actenoides lindsayi
TCTTTACAGAAAGGGTTGTCAGGCATTGGAATGGCCTGCCCAGGGAGGCGGTGGAGTCACCATCCCTGGAAGTGTTTTAAGAGCCGGGTGGATGTTGCGCTTAGGGACATGGTTTAGTGGTTTTTTGATAGGTCTGGGAATAAGGTCGGACTTGATGATCTTGAAGGTCTCTTCCAGCCGAAACTATTCTATGATTCTATGATTGATTCTATGACATGCAGGTGAAATGAGTATAGGTATTATCATGAAGACACATACAGACTGACAGCACTAAGGTGAGAAGTAGTCAATGCCTGGATTTCTCTACATGACTCATTCTTCTTCTTTTATGATTCCGAGGTTTTCTTGTTAGTGCAGCTTTTCTGTCATCAGTCACCTTTCTTACTACCATATGTATGGATTGTCTAGCTCATAGCTGAAAAGCAAGTTTCAGTAACATGCAGGTAACTCATGGGCTGGGGGCCGGGTGGATGGGAGGGTTGGGAGGGGTGGGAGGTTGCCTACTTATTGGCAAGCACCTCAGCCTTGGATTGCCTTAAGTCCCTGTCTATACAGAGACAACCCATGGGGAGCTGTGTTGGTGGCTCAGCCCTGAGTTGTCCATAAGCCCCAGGCCAAACAGGACACCATATGAAACCCGAGCTGAGTCTTGAGATTCCTCAGCAAAAGCTGTACCCTGAGTCTCGATTCAAACCACTGTTTCGCTTCCTGAGAAAGTCTGAAAAGGCAGCCTGGAGGGCTTCAGTGGTGGTTTCAGCCACACAACTTCTGTGTATCCAGACACATAATCCAATCAGGCATAGTTTTGCTACAAACACCTGGAGGATTTCACCTTGTGTATTCAAACTGTATAATCAGTCAGGGAACCAGGGGATAAAAGTCCTAAGGTTTAGCTTAGGAACTGGGAGTCATCCCTCTCCAATGCCCCTTCCCCCTTGCTCAGGACATCAGCCAAGGTGACTTTTCTAAGATTGAGAGCCTTTACTTGGAGGGGTAAGAGAATATTTAGCAAGCTGTAAGTTTGCAAATGTGGGTGATTAACTAACACATGTATAATATTTAGTACACTTTCTAGTTTGTTATAGTGAATTCTTGGTTTTCAGTTGTAATACTGCATTCTTCCATTATATCCATAAAAACCTTCATTAGTGATGTATTAGAGTTCAAATAAATGGTTTGCTGGGGCCTTACAGTTAAACCTGTGAGTCCAAATAAATCACTAATAAATAAAATGGGTAGGATTTCTGAAGATACAGCATGTTTCCCACATTTAACAAATCTGTTTATTTGCTCTGATATTTTATGTCACAGAGAGAGATACTAATGAAATTCTTTTTTTCCACATGCTGTGATTCATGCTGGCTATCTATACTCAGACCACTCGTTCTGCATGTTGTGTTCTCATTGCTGAGTCTATTAAACATGAATTTATCAAAGAAGATTATTTAATAAAAATAAATTATTAGAATGCTTGAAGTCAGTGCTTCTGGAAATTTTCACAAAAATAATTAAACCCGACCCCCAAACTTCTATTTCTGCCAGTGTCCTTCTTTTCCATTTGTGATATGGTGAACAGCTTATTCCTGATTCTGTCTGTACCTCAGAGGCTGACCTACAGATCAAACTATGCAGGCATTATTACAAACAGCGTATGCATCTCCAATACCTTAAGATACATAATCCAGGTATAACTGCGAAAATATCACATGAAGGAAATACCATGTTAAGGAAGATGGGATTCCTTTCAGAACTATCCCCACTCTGTACCTGCATATTCTTTTCATAGAATCATAGAATAATTTAATTGTTTTAGTTGGAAGAGACCTTGGGGCAGCCTGTTCCAGTGCTTTACAACCTTTTTATTGAGGAAATCTTTCCTAATATCCAACCTAAACCTCCCATGGTGCAACTTGAGTCTTGTCCTATCACTTGTTACTTGGGAGAACAGACCAACCCCTACCTTGCTACATCCTCCTTTCAGGCAGTTGTAGAGAGTGAGAAGGTCTCCCCTCAGCCTCCTTTTCTCCAGGCTAAACAACCCCAGTTCCCTCAGCCACTCTTTCTAAACCTTGTGCTCTAGACCCTTCAGCAGCTTCATTGCCTTTCTTTGAACAACGTCCATGTTGTAGGAGAGGCCTGCAATTGAACATAGTGTTCAAGGTGTGGACTCATCAGCACTGTGTACAAATCATTTCCCTAATCCTGCTGGCCACATCATTTCTGATACCGGCCAGGATGCTCTTGGCCTTCCTGGCCACCTGAGCATGCTTCTGGCTCCTATTCAGCCATCTGTCAATCAGAACTCCCAGGTCCTTTTCTGCCTGGCAGCTTTCCATCTACTCTTCTCCAATCCTGTAGTGTTGCATGAGGTTGTCATGACACAACTAAATTCAATTCACTTTCCCACTAGATTCAAGAGGAAGTTATGAAGGAGAGCCAAAGCTTCTCACTGTCTCCTAGGTTGCATAGTGATAATGTGTCAGAAAACTGCTTATGTTTATATTCTTTGTAATGCCCATATTTTTCGGTTCTGCTGTTCTAAGTATCAAATGGATAATGACTTTCAACTCAGCATTTTTCCAGTCAGGTTTCTACTCTCCCCAGCATCATGTTAGTAGTGGTAGGGTTCGTGCTTCCTGCAGTCTTTCAATCAAGTGCATCTCCAGAGAGGCTCTGCAAATGTCCAAGTGGCTTTACTTAGCCAGATCACCTCTCTGGAGTCATATCAAACTGCAGAGATCTGAGAACTATCAATATTTTGCAGACATATCTCCATGTCCCTGTGTGCTTGCAGGGAAAGTAGTAGTAAAAAGATTTTTTTTAAAAAGTCTCACTTAAGAAATTATTCAAAATGCAATATCCAACCTCATTAAAAAGAACTTCTCTGCTTCACTCAGAGCACAGCATTTGAGAGCAAAGACGAGATTTGGCAGACACTGTTCTGCCAAATGATCTGCACTATAGAAGAGGAACAAGAAAGTTATCTGCAGCTGCTGGCTGACAGACTGCATGGGCAGCCCTGGCTACCCTGGCCTTTTACTACAGCACTGTGTGCTGACATGATGGAAATCAGCAGAACTGATAAAAAACCCATAATACAGATGTATTTGGTATTTTAAATCCAGTAATTTAATTCTATATAATATAGACTTATTTGTTGTTTTAAATCCAGTAATTTTTGTCTGTATGCACTTCAGCACACTTGGTTTTATGCATGTTTTCTAAGATGAGATCCCACACCAGCCACAGAACTGAGGTAAAACAGTGTATTTTTCTTAAACTAAGGACACCAAGAGACATCAGAAAACTTTGCGTATTTAATGATGTTATAGTACAGCATTGTCTATATTAAAATTAATTTTGAACTAAAGAAAACTAAGTTTTGCCAGTAAATACAGGTTAGGAAAGTTAATTCCTCCCTCTACTTGAGCCGTGTACAGTGTAATCAGACAAGATATCATCTTCAAACTTGCTCTCATTCATCAAGTGGCAAGGGTATCCTAGGCTGGTAAAGCCTTCACGTAGTCATTATTGGGTCTTCAGGAAAGTCTAGGTCTTTTTCTTGTCACATCAAAGTTTGCCTCTTAGCTGCTCTGATGCCAAATTAGGAAATTCCCTTCTCTCATGGGCAGTGATCTCCTTACCTGTCCACTGCTCTCCAAGAAAGACAGTCTCGTTCTTCAAGAGTCAGTAGAGTCAGTTTCTCTTCTTGTTTTTAGTCAAATATAAGCCAAAGTTAAGAGTGAATTAATCAAATTATTACCTTGATCATAGGAAGCAAGGCCACTGAACCTGCTAGGAGTATGGTTACCCACCTGCCAGCTACTGAATGTGCAGTCAGCTTAAAAAAAAAAAAGAAAAAAGGAAAAAGAGAGAAGGTACAAAGATACTCAGAACAGGTGGAACAAGGCACTCCTCAGCCATGTCTTGGTCAGCCAACGTTATCAGGCAATCTAAAGAGTTTTCTTTCAGGAAACTTTTGAACATTACATTGGAATTTGACTTTGATGTTGCAATGAGGTGACACAAAGAACAGCTTCTAATTAAAGTGCATTCTTTAAAGTTACAATCAATTGAAATAGTTTAAAAATAGAAAGGCTTTTACATGTGCTGTCATATGTTTGCTTTACATACCCCACAATTAATTCTGTCTTGATATTCATTATTCTCTTGGTCATCAAGCAGTAACTTCCTTATGATAGTTCCTGACTACCTGAGTCCTTGTCAGGCTACATCTGTTGGCAGCTTTCAGATTGTCCCCATCAGAAGACAAACCTTAAATGCTCAGTTTTTGCAAACTACCTTATTTCTGTTGCTGTAGCTCATAGTAACAAACCTGATTAAGATATTTATGCAGAAGTAATTATTTTGAGCCTTCTGCCGTGACAATTAATCAAAAATAGAACCCATGCAATATGCCTCATATTTATAAAAATTATATCCATGCACACTAGACCTTTGTAGTGCCAGGCTGTTCAGCTCCTATTCAAAAATTAGTTCTGAAACAAGGTGTGGTTTTCACCAGAGTTGCCCGTGGAAACCGATTCCCAGTTTCTTACAAAAGTGGGAGATAATAGCAGTGAATTTTTGTAAGAGACACTCAGCTACTCTCAACTGTACTCTAGGCTAGACTGAAATAACAGAAGTCTCTTTTGTACTCCTTTGTCCTCCTTTCCTTAAGTTATCAAAGACTAAATGCAGCACTTGCAAAGATACAAACAGAAAATAAACTCACAAATTACATTCATTGCCAGCTCTGACTTTTGTCCTCAGAACTATGTTCCCTTGTACTGGGTTTAGCTGAGTCTGGCCACATCCCTTTAGTCTGGATGTCTACTTTAGCTCTTCAGCTTTTGCAGAAAGTAGAAGCCAGGCAAAATAATGTTGGAATTTACGATATGCAAATGTTGTAACACACTGCTGTGTACTCCATAATTGAATCTGTTACTGTATCCTGCAGCCTTTTTGTACATGCAGCCATGGTTATCCAGTTTCTGTTATATATTATCCACAAAGGTTTGGAAAGTTTCATTAGGGTTGCTATAAAAGTCAGCTAAACCATGTTTTATGCCTTCTTGTACGTTGAAGCATCTTGCACCTAATAGAAAGCACTTTGTAGACCACTTGCTAAATGAGTATATAGCAGACAAGCAGTATAGGTGATTCATTTCTTTATGGAGTGATGATATTAGAAGAGTTAGAAGCTAGTATATCTTTAGCTAATGATTTTTGCTTTGCTTTTGGCTCATGAAACATTATTTCATGCATAGTTTTCTCTCTTCAAAGCATCTCAATCTGCATTTGGACTAAGGTTGTTTTTATTGAATAAATGAAATGCAGTCTTCCATACACAAGTTTTTTGAGGGACAATGGAGATGGATTTCAAATTAAAAATGAGGAGATAAGAAACACAGCTCACTGATTCTTCCCCCATACATAAGGCAAAGAGCCTTACATGTAGGCTGTGCTTTGTACAGAAGAAAAATAGTACTGGCTAATCAAAATTGGTCATTAGATGTACAACCCCATGAGAGATGTAGTAACATGGTTTTTCTTTTCTGGGGTACATAGCATGACTTGATCAGATGTAAGAAGACCCTGACTCACTTTTAAGAGTTAAATTGCAATAGAAATGACCTATGAAACTTCCCTGTGGAGATTTTTTATCACAAGCAGGACAAAAGCAGTGAGATTTTGATCCTGTTATCATTCCTGCTTTTGTGAGTGCTGAAACCACTTAAACTTTCCTGTGTCCTGGTCTGTGTGACAATTCAGTATGCTATGTTAGCTGAATTACAGCTACTTGGGTGGTAAATTATAAAGTCATTGTCTTTCCAATAATTTTCCTTTTTATTCAGAGCACTAACCAAAGAGTTCATATAAAAGAGGGGGAGAAAGAGGAAACCACACAGGAAAAGGGTTTAAAACTTATGATAAGAAGTAACACTAGACAGCCAGCTGGAAATTATACTTCACAAGTTTGTACAGGGACATTGACCCCTATATAGCATGCTCTCTCCCTTGGCCACTGTTCTTTTCTATTTCTTTGAAGTCTATGGTAGCATGATGATCAGTTTTACAACAGCAACAGTACTGCTTGCACTGATACCTGTTGAAAAGACCATCCTGTTTTGTCAAATAACTTTTCTTATTTGTTGTGGTTATGGGACCAATAGATAAATAGATACACTTAATTGATGTGGAAATATAATGCTGACATTTGTGATTGCCAGTAAATAATAACTTCAATTTTACTCAGAAATGCAAATGTGTCTTTTGATGGGATGGACCTTTGAAAGAATACTGAAGAGAAGAAAGGAGCAAATTTAAAACAAATAAAATCATTTCACAAATGATACTAGAAAGATGTCAGAGACGTTAGTTTTTTGTCTGGTAACCTAATGACTAGGGCACTCATTATCATGGATACATTCAATTTCTTCTTGTGCTGGAATCCAGATCCAGGGTCTAATGTCTTCATGCCTGTATATTCTGGTTCAGCAGGTGAGTTCAGTGCCTATTCCAGGGTTTCTCCTTCCATTAATGTAAAATAGTTAGGACAGTTCCATATTAAAAATGTGAATACATAGTAGCTTTATCCTAAGACACTCCCCTGGGGAGTAGGACTTTAGACTCTGCTACAGTTAATGTTTGCTCATTCATGGAGTATTTACAAATAAGAGGTTTTCTTAAAAAAAAAAAAAAAAAAAAGTTTGAATAATAGCTGTCCTTTTTCTCCCAGATAGAACTTTTTAAACAAACCTTACATCTGTTTTGCAAATTAGCAATGCCAAGATACACATTTATCTTCAAATATTTTGTTTACTGAAAAAAGTGCCCATCTCTGCTCTTAACAGAGTTATATTTTGTTAACCCAAAGTTTTCTAGCAAATCAGTTTAATCCTGTAAATCCTTAGTATAGACAGGGTCTATTTCAGCACAAGTACACACTGCTGTGTTAGCACTGCTGCAGTGCAGGCTACTTCAGCTAGAGCAAATAACCTCCCTAAGGCCTCAACCAAAACCTGAGGTATAAAACAATTTTCCAAATATTCCTGAACAGAGGGTTGGAAAGCCTTTCAAAGAGCTTTTGATTTCTCAGCTGCCACCCTGTGTCAAAATCTTTAGTTTTGCTAGAGGTAATAAGTAATTTGGCACCAAATGACCTTATCAAATTTTATCAAAAAGAAAAGCAATACAACTGGACTCCCTCAAGTAATTCCTTTGAAACACTTTTAATATAATATTCAACCAAGGATTTTGTTAAACTTCTTTCTTTTAGCACAACATTAGCTGAGACCATGTTAAATTGATGTTAGAACACTTTCATCTACCATAGCTCAAGCATTCACTTGTTCATTTAAACATGTCATGTTCTATTTTGTAAAAAAATGTTGAAATATATATATAGAATATTTCTGCTCTTTGCACACCTTTGATTTGTATATAGAAGTAGCTGAAAACAGACTGATGAATACCTGAATTTAGTAAGATTCAACTTGCTATCTCATCCTATAGATATGAAAGGACTATCTTGGTCAAAAGTTGGAAAACTACTAGCACAACACCCTTAGCATGAATACATTTCTTCTTTGCTCGCTTGAATTTAGTTCAGGCTCTGAACCTTTCAAGTCCTTCTTCCTCCAAAGAATGCAGAATGATTGAGATGGAATAATTTTGTCTTTGAAGACATCAGAACCAGCTCTTCTGTCACTGTCATGAAGAAAGGCCATCAGGAAATTCTGAGGCCTCTAATTCTCAAAGCTGACTTTTGACCTCACATTCATGCTGAAAGTGGACAAAAACTCTGACAAACTTGAGCATTCTGATAATCTTGGTGACTTATATCCTAATGATCTAAAATTTTAGTATAACCAAATAACTGCATCTCTGTCATTTGCAATAAAAACAGGAAAAAAGACTACTCTGGATTTGTGTCTATATGAATATGTGTCCATATGCATGTGGATGCATGTGTCTTGATCATTTGGTAAGGAAGAGTTTCTTTTGGTCCTGAGATGAGATCAGTTAGACCAGCGAGAGAAAGATGTCCCAGAGAACATGAAAATTCAAACACCTTGTCAGCCTTAGAGTATTAAGGAAGAAAGACTTGCAAACAGAAAAAACACTGTATCGTAACAGGAATGATCTGTCCTGTGTGCCTCTGTAATCTGTGTTAGCAGATTCCTTCAGTAAAGAGCAGATGAAGTTTTTTGGTTTCACACTACATTGACTTAACTTTCTAACCCTCTGCACAGAGCTCTTGGAGATAACGTACACGGTTAACTTGTACCTGAATTAACCTATTCATTTCAACTGAACAGCATTCCTGTTGTGTTTTGTGTTGGGGTTTGTTTTTTTTTCCAGGTGGAGTGGTGGTATGGGAACTACCTGTATGTCAGTAGACTTCCATTTCAGTTGAAATGGAACTAGACATGTAACACTGGGAATGGGAGGCTGTGCTTAACTAATTATTTTAAAGGAAAGACTAATGAATCTTTTACAGCACTATGAATTATGTAAAGACAGAATTACTAAGAAGAAGTATGGGTATCTGTGAACCTATTTTGTAACTGTGATTGAACTGTGATTTTCTATAGAGGCTGTGGTAGGAATAGTTGAGGATCTTTCTGAATATCTTCATGCTACTTAAAAAAATGTTTAATTCTAAAATTGAATGTTACACAGAAATAATTTTCATAAGCATATTTAAAAACTATACACAAACATTATTTATGCAATATTTAATGAATGTGGCCTATCTATACTTTTAAAACCAGAGACTATTACACATTCTTACTTTCTTGTCTTCTGTAAATTATTTTGTGCATCCATCCGGAATTTAAACTTCAGTGATGTTTGCTGGATTACAAAGCAATAATTCATCACAACTGTGGATTAAAGGAGGTGGCTGAAATGTTTTTTTCGTTAAATAACCTGTCATATTAGGTAAGATCAGATATAGCATTGCATTCTGTATTAAGATCAGGAGCCAAATATCAAAAGAAATACAAGAAAACTTGTTACTGTATAAATTGTTTTACGTTTAAGTAGCCATATTCAAAAACTGAGACGTAAATACAACTGAATTGCCTGTGCTGTCTTAGATAATATGCTCTCTTTCACTTAAACTGACAGATGAGAAGAAATTCAAATATGAACAAAAATGAGCAGCTGACAAGCACACCACTTTTTGAAATATCTTGGCATATAAAATTATGCCTATTAACCTAGTTTGGGCTCAGAGTGTTTTGACCTTGACCTCTTAGAATTAAATAAATAGAGAGAACTGGAGAATAGAACAAACTTGATCAAGTGCTTAATTGATGAATCTTTGGTGATGACTAGAAGACAACATATAACAATATATCTTAATGTCATGTCTGGCTAGCCAAGAGAATGATTCTTGGACGAAAATCTCCCAACTCATAGCTATGTAATGCTGACAGACTCTACAGGCACTCTCTTTGTTGTTGCTGAAAAACAGTCTTCCGATTTCAAAAAGCTTTTGTAAAAAAAACCCAAAACATTAAAAATGACATTTTGAACAAAGAAACATTAGTGCTTGAAATATTTTATTTCATTATTGGTTTGGGGTTTAAAAAGAATTTTAAAGGAAAATTATATATTAACTCACAGTTGGAGAATTCCTTAGAAATCTGTATTATTACCGTGAGCCTGGCTTCATATGCAATCATACCTAGGTAAATGTCAAACTATTTGACATTCCGGATTCACTATTTGATGTTGGAATGTTTTCATTTACAGTGTTTAATAACCTAAATCCCATGTATATTGTTACTAAAAGGACCTTAACTTTGTAGATAAGAATAATTACATTCCCAAGTAAGTTCAGATAAGAAGTCAGATTCCAAAAAGCTTTAAGGACTGGTTGAAACATACCAAACTTAAATTACCATTTAATGACATTTCTCTTAGTCTGTTGAATCTGTAAATTCCAATTTTATTTTGTAAATTTATTCACATATGAATAGTTTTATTCATGCTTGAACTTGAGTTTCAAGAAAGAAGACATAAAACCTGATCATAGACTCCCGTTGCTTTCTAAAATTAAATGGAAAAAATAATCATAGTGTAGTTGCAAAGAATACACAAAACCACGAAGAGTACTTCTGCTACTCACTGGAAGGTGCTTTCAGACAGAACTTGAAAATCATACTTTCATCAACATTTATAAATCTACTCAATATAGAAACTAAGCTTGCATTCATGAATTTTACGTATTTGTATATTAGGAGAAAAGCCCATTTGCATTGAATAGAGAAACAATAAAAAATCCTGGCAACAAAATGAACGTGTCTTTTGCACATAGTTTATATAAAAATACATATATATAAGTATATATACACTTGCATTTAAATAGATATGCATGTAAATATAGACGTAAATAGATGTAGGTATAAATACATATAAGCCACCATCTCTTCAATCCTGATTAACATAATGTAAGTATTAATGATATTTTAAGCACTTTTATTTACTTTATTTGCACTATTTGAACAGATTGTAAAAATATTTGTTTAAATTTTTTAAACGTATATCACTGTTTAAACTAACTAAACTTATTTCAGTTCACATGGTCTGTTTCCTTTTGTAGATACGGCCTTAATGAACTAGCAACAGTTTGTAAATCTCAGTCTGTGACTTTTGTTGTGCATCTAGGCATGAATTAGCAAGAAGAATATAGTTTATATGCAAACATACTTGCAAAAGACATTTCAAGTCCAGATTTTGAACATTTGATTCCTATCTGGAAAAAAACCCACCACAACATGCTACTGCTGGTGTCTCCTTTAATATCTGTAATGATAATGTAAAGAAAAAAAAAAAATAATCCATTGTCTTTATTTATCTGTAAAAAATAAAATGAGCACTGATAGCTATAAAAAACATATTTCAAGGAACCAGGATAGATTGCCCCCCCCCCCCCCCCCCAAATATTCATCCTCTCCAGTGGCACTGTTTACATCAGTTCCAGAGTTGGATTTTTTTTCTGCTCTGGTCTTCTGATCATATATGTCAAGCTCATTGTGAAGAAATGAAGCTGATATATTTCCTGGCTTTTTCAGAACAAAAAAATGCACAAATATTTACATATTCTTCCTGATAATTGAAGTATCCCAGAATCATTCAATAATCCTATTTCCTCCTACGAATATTTCAATTGCTTAATACTAAGTAAAATTCTAAGTTCCATCAGACATATGAAAAAATAACATAAAGGATATAAGTCCAATTAATTCCTTCACCTAGTTAAGTTAAAATATTAAACGATTAAAGAATTAAAAATAATTTAAATATACAAAGTGAACATTTAATACTTTGAGAAGTTATTGTTTGTCCTTCTATTTTTCACCAGCAGTTCCTTGAGAAGCAATTTCTTTGGATAGCGTTACTTCAAAGGCCCTTTAATTTAATGACATATGAGGTTTGGCATTCCTTCTTGTTTCATCTCTGACTCCTTAAATATTTCTGAAGTTCTGTTACTAATGGCACAGTTGTTTATTCCTCTCAAAACTGTAGCTATATTACGTTGAGTGCAGATGCATTTAATGTTGTTCAGAGAAATACCTAGGCTCATTTAGGGAAGTGGCAAGCAATAATAGCCTCCATCTAACTTAATAATATCCGATGTCTAACCAAATTCACATTCAAGGTGTAGAAAGAATCCAAAATAAAATGACTGAGTAGAGAAAAATAAGCATTCTTATCAAAATTATAAATTAATTCTATTAGAAAAATAGTTGCAACGTAATTACATGTGGTGGTATGGATGATTTTTGTGCTCATTAGTCTATACACATTCGCTTACATTTATAAGAAATCTGTATGCAAGAAAATGGATTTTTGCAAAACAAAGACACATTAAGAAAATAAAAACACAAGTAAGTGTACTCTAGATGAAATTCATGACAATCAAAATATAAATGCCAGAAGGGATTGAAAGGAGAGGATTACATAGGAGAATTAATGAGAGAAGCAAAAATGAGTTAATGAAGGAAGAAAATAAATCTGTCATTTATTGCATTTGGTATCATTTGATTATCTTGTAAGGTAAAATCCTACCTTGACTAGAATTAAGGCAAAGCCCTTTTCTCACTAACAGAATCAAAATTCCACCCTTTATGTTTGCATTCTTTAATGTATACTACGTCGTTCAGGTAGTAATGCTACTAAGATCAAGATAAAGCTTTACTTTTTGTAATTTTCAATGTGTGACCATTGTAAGTAGAGATTTCTAAACAACAGGATTCCATTTGTTAATTTGTTTCTCTTACAGCTGTGGAAGCAGTATTCTAAAAATATACTTTCACAATTACTTCGGTCCTCTAATAGAGAGGTTAACCACATGGCACATTCACATTATAGTTAATTATATGTAGTTTGTTTGGTTGTTTTTTTAATGTAAGGAATACAGCACTTCTTTGTAAATGCAATAATTATTACACTATACATGTTCAGTCTTTGCCTGAAGGAGTCTCTATTCAAAAGTCAGCATTTGATAGTTTACCACACAATTCACTCAGAGATAACTGTAAAGGGTGCTGGCCAAAAATCTGACCAGAATTTTCTTTTTAAAACTTTTCTTTAATGAAAAAAATGCATTTTTCTTAAAGTATACCTGCTTTGTTTCTGATATGTGGTAAAATTACTGTTTGGGAACAGTCAGTTGAAAGGGATGCAAATTGCTGAACCAGGTTCCTTAGGGCAATTTGTAACACTTAGAAAAATCAGATCAATTTAATTTGTATTTTAAAAAGAGGGTTTATAAGATTAATGCTAGCTATTTTCAAAGCTCAGTATTGGCCTTTTTCTGACAGAACTGTCTTTAAGATGGTACCCACACTCTACCTCTAAACTAACCCATTCATCTCTACACTAATACAACTCCTTCCTCGAAACACAGAATAAAAGATGAAATGAAAATAAAGTTCTTTTTTCTTTGAAGAAATAAAATTACAAAACCTAATTGAGGTTTTTGAACTCTTCTAAATTTTTTTTAATTGATGAAAACTACAGAACTCCACAAAGATTATTAAAATAAGCTTAACTCCTATATTGATTCATAATATATGGCTTTGGATATATCATTGGGTTTTTTATGTCCTCAGTATTTTCTTTACCTCAATTGCCAGTTGTACTGTGGATTCACACCTAATTCTCTCACATCTTTAGATTTAGATGTTAGAGTATTTCAGGTGGAAAAAAAGTCTTTCTACTTTTTTTTTTTTTGATAGACAGGACCCATCAGATGTCTGTCACTTCCAAACAGAACAGATAGCACTTTGGAGTATCATACAGAATACCTTACTTCTAAAAAAGCTACAAAAAGATCAGCGTGAGAACTATTAATAGGGTACACACTTTCTTTAATCTCTCAAAAGTATGGAAGTCATTGAAAAAATCAGTCACTGTGGAATTTTTAATCAAATGTAATGTATTTACCTCTGTCAGTCTGTCAAGACATTCATACTTTACTAGCAATTTATTCTGAGAAAAACGATTTCACTCAGAATTTTATTACATGCAAATTCAACATGCTGTAGGTGAAGTAAGAACTCTTGGCTGCTGTGGAGCTATTTCATTACCTTCCTGATTGTCTTGAGTTCCAACATGTGACGCTCTCTGTAATAAGAATCCTGCTTATAGACAGAACATCCTTTTTTAGTCTCGGAGTTTATAGGGTCATTTTTTTTCAGTTTTTAAAAAAAATCAGCTGCTTTTGAACATCTTTGAAAGCACTTCCTGTAACTGATGGTGATATAAATACGTCTAACTGAACTATGTAATATCACCAAATAACTAGACTTCTGTTTGACTTTTAAAATGGAACAAAATGATGCTACAAAGACTGGTGATGATGTTTCTAAAGCAAGGTCATATATGGGCTACTGGGGAACAGAACCCTCTGAATCTTCTAGAGGCTTAAGAAATTACAGCATAAAACACCTCTGATTAATATAATGCTGTTGAGGTAAAAACTGAAGTTGTGGTTCAGCATTATTGTCATTGCACTTTTTCATCAACAGATCCCAGTAAAATCAATTCACTAAAGCTGACATATGTAATCTCCATTAGTTTAGAAATATTTATTAAACTGTTTATCTCTTTTTCCCATTGCGGAGAAAATCCAGTCATTTCTTCTGTTTCTGCCAGACTTACTAAAGCTTGTTTAGTATTTTTTCAATAACTTAAGAGGTTACAAGTTTTAATGCAGTGTTTCAAATGAAGCAGACCTTGAACATTTTCTGACTACAGCAGGTTTTACCTGTGCTGGTTTTGAATGGGATAGAATTAATTTTCTTCACAGTAGCTGGTATGGGGCTACGTTTCAGATTTGCACAGGAAACACTGTTGATAACACAGTTTAGCTGTTGCTGAGCAGAAGTTACACAGAGTCAAGGCCTTTTCTGCTTCTCACACCACCCCATCAGCAAGTAGGCTGGGGGTGGACAAGAAGTTGGGTAAATATGAGAGTCTATGTATAAATAATCCTTCATTTATTTATGTTTTTCATTTTAAAAATTATTATATGGATTTATCTAACTGCTTTTGCAGTTCTTCAGTATTCATAATAACACAGGGTAGGGAGTTTCATGGCTTAATATGATACTAGATGAAGAATCACATGCTTCAGTGTATTTTGAGTGTCACTTCTTGGATTCATGTAGTATCCTCTGGTGTTTTTATTAAAGGTGGGAAATAAGTCACCTGCAGTTCTCACACTACTAGACTGATGTCTCTTTCTACTTTAGTTAGCTTTTGTTTTTTTAAGTGACACTCTAGTCTGTCCACTCCACAAACATCAGCTGTTTCATAACTGTGATCATCACTGTTACTTTCTTTGAGTATATCCCAGTTTTAGTATGCTCTTTTTGGAATGGAAGAACCAAAACTGCAAGATATTTCAGGAAGAAATGTGATGCACAGTTGTAGGATGGCATTACCTCTTTTGTCCTCTATTTCTCCCTGACCGATGTCTAATATTCTTTCACCTTCTGCCCAAGGTTTCCTTTCTGAGTGGCGTTCACCAGCTCAGAGCCAATCTTATGTTACATAAAATTAGGTTTTGTCATTCTGGACGTATAGCATTTCATATCTATCTATTCTGAAAGGATTTCCCATTTTATTACAGACTTTTCTGTATTATGGGATCCCTTTGCAAATTTGTTATCTTTGGGTAACCTCTTTCCTACCTTGAATTCAGTACTGTCAGCAAGCATTATTGTCTCAGTAATTCTAATAGTTCCAGACTACTCCCACTGATGAGGTTGGTACAGACATTTGACTTCATGGATTGGAGTCTCATAAATCTGCCTAGAATCTTTTCTAACAATTGTCAACCCATCAGCTCCCTTAGTGTAGCAGAGCATTGAGAAGTTTTGAGAGAAATTTCATATGAAATCAGTGTTTCAGTTAGTTTGTCCTTCGGGAGTTGTTTTGATTATCTTCTGATCTTCATGATTTATTACAGTTCTCAGTAACTTCCAATGAATACCCTTTATCAGGAAGTTTTTAATTTAAGACAGAGCTTCCCAAGGGCCACCTGTGCTCTGACATGAATACTTACCTTTCTGCTCCTCTTCTACTGTAAAAAGATTTCTTATTATTTTTTCAGACTTTTGGAAGCTGATCTTCCATTTTTTTACTCATGTTTATCTTCTGTATTTTTTATATGGACACAATTTATTCTTTAGAGTGAGTGCTTAAAGTAACCTAAAAACATTGAAGTAGTATTTGTCAAATGTACTTAGTTATTGTTAATTCTCATCTTTCCCTTTTCTCTCATTCTAATCTGTAGCCAGCTGGCTTTCCTTACCCTCACCATTTCTTACAACCATGCTCATATTTCCAGGTCTTGCCTGCTTCCAGGCACCTAGACTTCTCCAGAAAGGCTCAGACCCTTTACTATAACTCTTGGTCAAATTTTTACCTCACCAAATTTTATTTGAAAACTTGTCTGCTGACCTGTGATCTGATTTTCAAATCTTTCTGTTACACTGACAAAACCCCAAAAGTTGAAGTGAGGTGAAATTGTAAGCAATTGGAAATGGGATTGTTTAATGGTATCTGTTGGCCAACAATAGAAGGTGAAATCAATTTCTTTATAAAAAGATGGTGTTGCTTAAGGGAAAACATAAGCAGATTAAATAATGAAATGCTGATATTTATTAAAAGCTGTTAGATCCATTATATAGACTCACTAATATGTGTTGGCTAGTTTCCTTCATTGTGAAATGGAGCTTTACATGAAAAAGACTGTATTTCTCCCTACTTAATACCCATCATGGAGATGAAAAAAAAAAGGAAAAAGGAAAAAAAAAAGCAAAAAAGATATATTTTTGTTATTTGAATCTGCATTAAAATTTTCTGGATTGCTTGCAAGCTTTTTAAATCTAGTGATCATATTGTGAAATATGAGCTACTTAGATTAGAAATCTGATCATAGTATGTATCTTTTTTATTACTGGTAAAACATAAATCTAAGGATTATCTGACTGGCAGAGGAATCTATTTTGACTTTCAAATTTCTCTTAAAGAAATATATAATGATATTCCTATCAGTGAACTTCCTTCACTAGAATAATTCCAGAAAGTCATCAAAATGTAGATCACATACAGTTAAAATTAGATTATTTTGAAAAGATGGCTGTTTACCTAGCTGCAAGTAAGATACCCTTTGTTTACACTTCTTTCCTCATCCCTTAATCCATACACAGATACAAAAGAAAAAACAGCTTCCAGAATCAACACTTGGACCCTTCATGATAGTGCCTTACCAGCGGACTCCAAACCTAGCAAAACCCAGTTCTGAGCAGGAAAATGCAAACTAAAAGACAATTTTGGACAAATTCATCTCTAATTAATTCTAGTTAAATTCTAGTTAATTATAACTTCTGGATTTAGGAATATTTAGGACTTTTGAGTTGAACTACACTGCCTATATATTTATGTTGTTAGGTTATTGAAATTTTATACATGAGATATAAGAGAAGATATTAATTTATTTCTTACCTTTACCTGTTGATAGCATATTTGTCAAGGCTTTCCTTTGGAAGAAGTCATAGTAAATCTCTTGGGGATTTCTTACCAAATGAGATGTATCCACAATTTTTGCTTCTTATTTTCTTAATTATTACAGTTTCACATTGGAGTTATTGTTGTACCAGTTCTCAAAGACACAGAATTTTTTTGGTGGCCTGTAATGACCTCCTAGCAGAGTCTGCTTATGCACCAAAAAAAGAAATGTTTCCTTTATGGGCTGTTTTTCTGTACAAAGTTGTATTTGTGCAGCTACTTACAAGAGAAAAATCTGTATCTTGCACAGAGCTAGAATGAACACAGAAAAAAAAAATGGGATGCAGTACCTAGCACCTTCTATAGGAAGAGCAGAAAGGAAGAAAGGATAATGGGCAGTTTAAAGGACTGCAGTGATATTTTTGGGTTTGATTTATTTATCTTAATGTATCTGACCTGGCTAAGGAAAAGATTGTTTAAACTTTTATTTCAGCACTCAATCTCAACTCTTTGTAATTGAGATGAACGTTATGTGAAAGTAAGAAAGAAGCTGACACAGTGACTTAGATTCCTGCATTGGGCCAGTGAGTGAGAGGTGAGAGCAAATTAGAGTAGAAGAGGCTTTCCAGTGTCCAATCTACCATCACTGATGGATCATGTTGTCTGTTTTGGTAGAGACACAGAGCTTCTCTGCAGTTAACATTTGCATCAATATCTGCTTCTATCACTGTTCATTAAGCACTTCAGCTGTTATACACATACTACATACATTTTTTGTATAGTTATTTATTAAATACCGAACCTATTTTTTTCCATTGGAGCATATAATTCAACAGTCAGCATATTATAGTCTATAACTAATATTTGTCTCTACTAGATTCCACACACATTTCATAATCAGATTGAATTTTATTTTTTTTAATTAATTAGTTATATTGAGAGTAGCTCCTGTACGTTTTATCTAAGTTTACTTTTTTAAGGGAAACATGCAGCTTGGCATCTTTATTTAACACTGTATTGTGGTAGATTATTATTCAAATTATCTGCAGACATATTAAACCAGGTGTTGCTGACAGAGAAAGACCAGAAGGAAACAGGGAAATTCTTGAAGACAGTGGAAAAAGAAGACATCTTCTAATACAATAGGGCTAGGAGGGTGGAACAGTTTTGTCTCGTCTCTACTCTGTGCCTGGGATAAGGGCAGCCTTGGGAAGCTGGTGTGTAGGTGCCTCGTACTTGAGGTACATGTAGTCTGTTGGCATTCTGAAAAATTTGCACTATCATTTTCCCTGCAGAATGCCTAGGGTTTTTTTTATATTTTGGTGTTGTTTATTTTTTTTCCCTTTAAGCTACAAAAGTATTTTCAAATCTACTTTGTGCGCTGTGTTCTTTTTTAAAATAAATATGTGCAATAAAAATAGGAAATTAACATATATCTGTAGAACATAGATGATTTTTGAGTGATGTAGTCACATTAATACAGGCACATCATAAAAATACAGTAGAACAGAAGTTTCTTGGTCACAGACTAGCTTTTTCATTTGTAATGCCATTATTCCTTCTTCCACGTGTGCTGACAAAGACCCAATAGTCGCCTTTGCTTTTCCACTGCTCAGGCCACTCTGATTGCGGTCAACATCACTGCTTCGTTTCTCCCTAAACATGGCAAAAAGAGCAATGCTGCTTGTCCTGAGTTTCGTTAGTTTGTTTTTTTCAATAAAGACTGATTTGCTTGGGGGAAAACTGTCAAGTCTCTGTGAATTATTCACAAACACAATTCTGTATTATTAATGAGACATTGCAAAAACGGCTAAACGGTCATTGAAAGCGACGGCTTTAGACGAGTGTTTACAGTCCTTATTGACAAAAACAGCTTGCCATTTTAATATCAGGGAATATTTCACAGAGTGGTGAAGAAACGCACAACTTTAATTGCATCTTAACGTGTTTTTTGCATTTACCTCGATATTTTCTATCTTTTTATAAAGTTAACTTTTATTGTAACAGACAGGAATAGTCTGAAGAGAGAGTAAAGATTTACCCAGGGTGAAATTAGCTTTTCTGTGAATGTAGCTATAATGTGTTTTTCAGCACTTGCAATTTAATCATATGAAAGGGTTTCTTCGTGATGAAAATCATGAGGAAGTTGTATATATGTGAATGCTATCTCTTAAGTTCAGAAAAATCTAGGGAGTACTATACTACTGTTTAGGTGTGGCATGAAAGAGGGAGTGTTAAATAAAATATACTGCTTTTCTGCTGAACACACCAGAGAAAGGGTGGGCTCATCGTCAAGAACAGGTTCTGTCACAGATACCCACTCTGAGCTTAGACAGTTAAGTCACCCTTTCCATGCCTCTCTGTTTCTGATTTTATATTACTGGTGTTGATAACTTCCCTGCATAAATGAGGTGATGTCAGCCTGTATTTACTAATTGTGAGGCACTGTTTCCATCTTAATAGGATTACTGAAGTAGGATTTTCACCAGTTCACATTCTGACTCTCATCTGGGACAAGGATGTCTGCATCAACTTTTATAAGAAAATGGGCAATACAATTGGGGTAAAGTGAATCACTCAAAGATTATACCACTTAGCTTACAAACTTTTGGTTTGGTTTTTTTTCAGTCAAGCTTCTTAGCTTTACTTTTAATTACTTGTTTGAAACTTTAATAACTCCTCAGACTTCTTTTTCCTGTTTGTGTGTGTGTACAATGTGCTGTCAAGGAGACTTCCTCAGTTAGATAGCTGTGATTAAGCTAGTAGCTCTTATAAATTCTGATAGCAATCAAGTTAGATGTCTTAATTGTAAGGCATGAAAACAGGATGTTGTGCTGCTTAATGGTTTGTTGGACACTGTGTAGGGTGTAATATTTTAGAGGAAACATTTTATGTTATTGTAATTATTTCTTCAGATACAACTTTTCTTATGAATCATCTTCCATAGCTTGAGCTTTGTATTTAATAACAATTCAAGGGTTTATATAGTGAAAAGAAATATTCAGTGACATCTAGCTTTATTTTAAAAAATTGGTCTCTTGCAGTTTTTTCTTCATTAATGGTTGTTGGAAGGTGAAGAAAAAAACTTCCTTTGACAAGGAACAAAAGTGTGAAGGTCTGTTTTGTTAATCATCAATCTGTTTTGAAATATGGTTTGGGATGTTTTTTAGGGCAAGCTTTGGCTTTCGGGATAGAATCATTAGGATTGCATGGAGCGGTATCAGGTCTGTCCTCCAAACTGTTCAGTCTTAATTAGCAATCAGGTAACTGCTTGCTGTGGAGCCAACATAGGAAATTCTTCTTTATTCACTTCAGCTGCATGAAGAAAAAGTGTCCAGAGTCTTTGTATTACTTTCCTTCTTTTATTATTATCTCTACACAATTGCTAATGGGATTTTGTCACATTAATGGGCTAGTATAGACAGCATTGACAGTGACACAAGGAGATAACATCCTTTAACCAGATTGTGTCTGGTGAAGATCTGGGGCAGTGCAGACAAGGGGTTTAAAGCAGCCTTATTTCCATCCATCTGTACATATTTTTTCCAGGGCTAACTTTGTACATGAGATAATATGGCCAGAGTCCAGAATTTTGTAACAGTTTTCTGGCATGGGATTTTGCAAAGCAGAGCTTTTTATGACATTCTTCTGGCACTGTGTCTTACACTTAGAGCAGAGGTATAAAAATATGCTGAATATAAACAGTGTAATGCTACTTTACTGCCTTATGTTGTACTTCATTCTTCTTTCAAATTCAAGGACACAATACATGAGAGCCAAAACCACTGGTCAGAAATATTAGCCAAGTATTTGTAAGTATTTCTGCTGGGCTTCCCTTCCCTCCATTAGACAAGTTATTCAGAAGAGAGTTTGAGAAGAAAAAAGTCAACTTGTTCTCTAAAACAGAGTTTTGTACACTTTCACCAAGGACTGAATGAAAAAATATATATACAAATGATGATACTGACTTTTTTAATACTAATGATGTGAATGCAGCTGTAAGAGAAGCTAATCAAAATATATTTAATCCATTCGCTTGAAAGGTAATAATAATCCTTGTTCCTTGGTGGAATAAAATTGTAATACAGCTATTAAAATACTGCAGGGGAGGGAGATCTAAATAAAGCTGAGACATCATATTTAGTAGAAGGCTTAATGGAAGATGAGAGGCTCTAAAGGTTATAAGGCTGAGAGAAAGTATATATTGGCATAAGTTTTATTCAAGTATTAGATGAAATACAGTGTCATCAAAACTGAGATGAAGAAAAGGTCTACAATGCTAGGATAAGTAGAGAAGGTAATTACATTTAAAATGTATTACTACATGTAATTTAAACTGTGATCATATATAATGGAAGGGTTTGTTACACAATGCATCTGTGGCGCCTTTTGATGCATTAGAACAGGGGAAGCATAAGGAATGTTTTGAGCAGCAAAAAAACCCACTCTGCTGAGAAGCAGACACATCTCTATATTAAAAATAGCTGCTGCATTTGGTTCATTAAAGTTTACCACTTTGGAGGGGAGTGATATATAGAACATTTCACCTCTAAGCATCTTTGAGTCTGGCTTTATGAGAGTCAGAAGCTGAATGTAAATGTCTTCCTTTAAAGGACATCCTTCCAGTAAGGGGAGAGGTCGCTCAGCAGAGCAGTGCAGGAAAGCACACTCCTACTCACCATACTCTGTCCTGAAAACCAGATTGGGTTTATTCCTTCCACTTTGAGTGTATCTGCACTAGCATTTTGGTTTGATTCAGGAATCATCTTTTGCTGTGAATCTCCTGATTCACATCCACTTGTATTCTTTTTATTTTAAAATTCAGTGATCTTGGAGTTCATGAATTGTATTTCTCTTGAATGAGGCTAAACCACAGATATGCTTCCTGAGCACACATGGTAGGCTGCTTCCACTAATGGACATTTGGGCCATGGGAACAAACTAGAGTCAAGATCACGCACCCCTTGCCCTCTCTTACAGTGTGCGTGTTGGTCCTCAATGTCAACTACTGTTCGTTATAAATTTGCTCTTATTGATACCTGCTAGTTATTGAGACAGACACAGCCTTGGTGTTGAGTACTCCACCTCATTATCTGAGGACCTGACAAAGAAATTCAAACCTCTTTAAAGCATTGCCATTAAGCTTAATAAGGCAATAGCTTAATAAAGCTATTAGGCATAGTTAATGGAAATGGCTATAAAACATTTCCACTTGTCATTAAATCTCACAGATTTTTGTTGCATTACTAAAATAATCTTCTCAATCAAAGTTTTTCCGCATTAATATCTGGGGAAAAAAAGTTGACATTGAGTATGTCCTGGATACTTTTGACAAAAAAAGGCTTCTTTCATTAATAAAACACCATTGTTTTTCTCCTTCTATTTTTAAGAAATAAGCAAACATTATAAAACATTACTGGAGCTGTAAACATTCCATCTACCTAATAGAAGGAATGTCTGTGTAATTCATTTTAGGCTTTTAAGCAGTGGCTTTATTGGGTAAATGCATTTGGTCATTTGTTGTAAGTCTATTTAGAACATACCATATCAAACTAACAGTGAATAGATCCAGTTGACATTAGTTTAGTGCACCAGGGTAAACAGGACATGAAGACCCTAGTAAAAGCACTTGTTATACGTTGTGTAACTGATTAATCTGTAGTAGATGGTAGAGCTTTTTGTGGCTCAGCAGGCTGTTCCGAAGGACAAATGAATGCCAAGTCCAAAAGTGATGTTTGAATGACTTGTTCATTTGACATTTACTCATATTTTATCTTGTTTGAGGGGGAAAAAAAAAAGAAAAGCAAAGATATCTTCTCATAAAAGCACAGGAAAATTGTCATTGTCACTTTTATTCCCCCCCCCTCTCCCCCCCGAGGTAAATATTTACCATTTATTGTATTGAGGGAAATTAAGGGGTTATGAAGTTTTAAATTGGGTCAGACCCTATGGGCCTTATGAGAAGCAAAAATCTCCCTAGTGACAAAAATGGTCTTAGAAAAAAAAGTTATTAAATTTGAACTAAAATACTTTCAGAAAACACAGATTAGTGAATTCCCCCAAGGCAGAGAATATATAATTTTACATAACAGTTTTACTAAATCTGACGATAAAAACATAATGTGAACTTAGAATGTGAATCTTGTAATTCATCATTAAGAAACTGCTGAAGCAGTTCTCATCACAGTCTTCAGATTGTCTCACATTTCTGGATTGATGGAGGCATCTTTAGTATCCTGACTGTGATGCTGCAGAAAGTAAAAGATGATCAAATAATTTAGCAAATGCTTTAAAGCAGTGTTCATGCTAACATAAGTTCTAACAAATTGAAGTGAGTTGACCCTGTCCAGATGCCAGATCCCCACCCAGCTAGTCTCTCAGTCCCCCTCCTCAACAGGGCTGAAAAGAAGATGGAAAAGCTCCTGGGTTGAGATAAAGACAAGGAGATCCCTTACCAATTACTGTCACTGACAAAACAGACTTGACTTGGGGAAAAGTACTTTCATTATTGCCAATTAAAAATTGAGTTAGATGGTGAGAAACAAAGATAAAAACTAAAAATCACCTTCCCCCCACTCGCCCTTGCCTTCCCTCTTCTCACTCCCTGTCCTTACCCTGCTAAGGGTGAAGGGACTGCAGAAAGCAACAGCATTTTTCTCCTTCCCCACACATCACGCTGTTACATGGAAGGCTTACACAAAGCAGAACTGCAGATTATCTTCCACCAGCTTTCCCACTAGCCAAAGAGAACCGCCAGATATTTAATGCAAGATGACACATACCTGCCCCAGTGAATTTCTTCTCTGAGATACAAAGTCAGAGCTAGAAGTGATGAGAATTTTCTGAGGAAAAGTTTTTTTCATTGATACATACTGTTAGCAGAGCTCATGGAAAAAGCAAGTGTGCCAGTGGTAGATTTCTAATCACAATACTGGAGGCTTCCACTCTGAATACACAATAGTATATTGTTTTTATCATTATGAAGTTTTGAGTAATTATATGACATTATATGACAAAGGTCTTCAGTTTTTTTCACACTAAATATTAAAAATACCTCTTAATTCATAGATGAAATAGCAAATTGATCAAAACCTGTGTAAACATGCTCACATAGGTGAATACTTGCAGGTTTGTGGTATAAGCTTGCAGAGAGAGGCTTTTAACTTAGAGTTTGGTTCCAGATGACCCAGTTATTGTGTCCATTTCCATCCACAAATGCCAGCGGTAACTTTTTTTCTATGTAAGTCATCATTGCTAGGCATAAAAACGTCAGGAGAAGCAACTCTAGCTGTATTTCTTAGTATCAGTTCTTCCTGTGTTTATAGAGTTCTTGGCTCTTTACAGATGTATTAAAAAACAACTTTTCTGCCGATTACCACTAAAGAAGCTATAGTTGACCTAAGACTTCTGATGAAAACTTTTACAAGATATTGCTGAATCTTATTCGCTACTAAAAAGGCTACATAAACTTTTTTTTCTAAGAGCTGAATGTACACTACTCCTATTTGAGAAGCTCAGACTTTCATTATCTTGGTGCATTTTGGTTTGCTTTCTCACTACCCTTATTTCATTTTAAGTAATCAGATTTAGCAGGCTTGCTGCCACCCTTGGGTATTATGCTTTATTCCTCCACTCATTTTGCCTTCTGTATTTTATTATGCTAGTATTTCTGTTTGCTGCCCTGGAGGATTTTTTTTCATTATTTTGACCAGAATTTGCTTATGTGACTGTATCTGTCTGTATTAAAAATTTATGTATAAAGTATTTGTAAATAAGACCGAGCCATATAGCTCATCTCTGTAATCAGCACAGTGGTACTCTGCACATACACTAAAACATAAGAGACATAAAAATGAGCATTATATAAGGGATTGTATAAACTGAGCATTATATAAAGGAATACGTGGGATTAATTGTCAAGATAACTCCTGGGAAATTATTTAATAAAATGATTTTTCATATAGGAAGGAAAAGCCCTAACACATCATGGTTGTTCTGGGAAAACCTGCAGGATGCCAAAGTCTGTCAGAACAATAATGGAGAATGAAAAATGCCAAGCCAAATGGCCAGCCCTTCCCAACCCACACATGACTTTTAAAAAGTTCTTAAGCCCTGGACAAAAGTACCTTCAGAAGGTATAGTGCTCTACACAGAAAGGCAGAAAATACCTATTGTGGTGGATTGACCTTGGCTGGATTCCAGGTGCCCACCAAGCCACACTATCACTTCCCTCTCATCCTCTCAGATGGACCAGGGGATAGAAAATAAGATTAAACTCATGGGCTAAGACAAAAGCAGTTTCATGAAGAAGCAAAGCAATGCCGCATGCAGAAGCAAAAGAAAACAAAGATTTAATCTGTATTTCCCTTCAGCAGGTGCTGTCTGGGCCCTTTTCAGGAAGCAGGTCTCCAAACCCATAGCGGCTGCCCTGGAGGACAAGTTGATGCCCCGACCTCCTCTTCCTCTTCCTAGCTTTTATAGTTCAGCTCATGTCAGATGGTCTGGAATATCCCTTTGGTCAGTTTGGGTCAGTTGTCCCAGTCGTGTCCCCTCCCAAGATCTTGCCCACCCCCATCCCACTGCAGGGGGAATGTTGGAAACCAGCCTTGTTGCTGTGCCAGCCCTGCCCAGCAGCAGCCACAACACGGGGGTGTTACCAGCACCTTTCCAGCTCTCAGTGCAAAGCACAGCACTGGGAGGGCTGCTACAGGGAGAATTAACTCCAGCTCAGTCAGACCCAATACACCTTTCCATGCACAAAGTAGGTATGAATATGATAGTTTGGCTTTTGCTCATTCCTTTTTATATATATTCAATTGTCTATTCAACATTTTACATACCAGTTAAGTTCCCTGCTTGGAGATTAGGAAAATAGATACGAAATCATGTTCTTTCTCTTATATATTGTGCATAGTTTTTATTTCAATCCATCCCCATGGTCCATATATTGCTTCAGCTTTTTCTTACATAGACTAGTCTGTCTTCTTCTGTTTTTCGTTAGGTCTTCATATCAATTTCTTGAACTATATAATGTTTAACACTCCTTGGGTTCTTGGAGGCTGTGCTGCTCAGGAGCCAGAGGAGGCCAGTCAGGGGTGCCCTTCTCAATTTATCTTTGACTGCAAGGTAGATACACTGCATAGAGAGCCAGCAGGCAAGCAATCCTAAACCCTGGACACCTAAACCCTGATTATAAGGCAGCAGGCATTTGTCTTAAAGCACTCCAAGACAATCAGAAAGGGTGACTTCCACTCTTTGGAGCCACCCTTGTTGGAAGCCCACTAAGCATGGTTCCCCTGGAGCATAATGCCACTGGTGTCTGCACCGGTTGCATTAGAGCCAGACCCACGTTACTGGATGGTCTCATGGCTCCTACTTCAAAAGAGCTCCCTCCTCCCCAGCAGAAGTTGCTTCCACCCTGGTCACTCTGAGCGGTAGGACACACCAAAGGGGGAGGATGGGATGAGACCGTGTGAGCAAAGAGAATGCCCATGGAGAGGCAGGTTCCAGGCTGCCCATGGAGATGGGGCACTGAGGTTTCTATGGTGACAGGAGAACAGGCTGCTTTGGAGAAGGAGGGGGCTCAAGAGCAACAGGTCATGCTTATCTGCTGCTGATCCTGGGGGAAGAAAGTGTCTGGATCCCCTTCTCACTATTCTGTGATCTCTTCTAACAGAGAGAGAAATAAAACCCAAGGACAAGTGATGCAAATGAAAACAATTGCTCACCACCAACTGAAGGATGCCCAGCCAGTCCCTGAGCAGTGCACACACCCCCCTCACCCATCCCTCAGCTTTATATGCTGAGTGTGATGTCATATGGTCTGGAATATCCCTTTGGTCAGTGGGGGTCAGCTGTCCCAGCTGTGGCCCATCCCAGCTTTTTGTGTACCCCCAGCCTACTCACTGGTGGGGCAGCGTGAGAAGCAGAAAAAGCCTTGACTCTGTGTAAACGCTGCTCAGAAATAACTAATAACTAAAACATCCCTGTGGTATCAACGCTGTTTTCATCACAGATACAAAACACAGCACATAACAGCTACTGTGAAGAAAATGAAGTCTGCCCCAGGCAACCCTGGTACACGGTGGCTATGCAGACAGCTCAAGGTGCTGGCAGGACACACAGATTTCAGAATTTGTGGGCAATACCCAGCCTGTGGTACAGGCCGGTTATAGAAGTGATAACTTTAAAATAACTTAATTTCTAGTATAAATCAAGTGAATTATCAAATAGTAGGCAAAAAAAAAAAAAAACAAAAAAACCCAAACTTGCATTCAATTTATTGTGCACCAAAAAAATTTATTGTGCAAAATTAGAATGATTTATAAGATATCATTCTTTAAAAGTATGAGTATTTGAAGCATGTCCAGTTTTTGACATCTCTTTAAATATGTGATTCTTCTAACAGGAATTGGAACTCATTGTTAAGTAATTCCAGAAAAATGCTTTTAATAATCCATCTAAAAAATGGTGTGGGGATTGATTCCCTCACCCCCCCCCTCCCCCCCCCCCCCCCCCACCCCCCGCCCACTCCCAGCATCAACCACGCTAAACGAAACTGCAATCTAGAATATACTATA